>CAKNYM010042526.1:0-25814 GCA_932195095.1 Andricus curvator
ACTCAAGGTGCCGTTCCATGTGGGAAACTCATGAGACGAACGGATCTATTTGTCTCTTTCACTCTCATGAGTTTCCCACATGGAACGGCACCTTGAGTCGGCCATTTTAATCTTGATTCTCCGGAACAGCGGAACGCGAACGACACATAAAAATAAGCAGTTGGCAACACATGCGCGCGCATCGCGTCCACGCTACTGCTATGTCAAGTCTACGTTAAGTCGACGCTGCGCCGGTTTCTCAATCCTATTGTGGACTCTCCATCACAAATGACGCTGCTTTTTACGAACTGCGACAGTCACGACACTCAACTCTCGGCAAGTACAGCGGAATAACCTAACCAACCTTACATTACAAAGGCGCGCGCTTTCAATTAACACTGTTGGAATAAGAAGAAATTGTCTGCCTCGCTCCGTTTTACTCTAACGTGTGGACGCTTCCTATTTTCCCAATCCATGAAAATGTCACAAACCTCTATTTTTTTACAGAATCAAGACCAAGTGGTCCTGGAAAAGTTAATAATAACATAATAGCACCAAATGGAGCGAATGCTGCAATTATAGCTAGAGTAAGTGGATATTTTGTCTTGTCAGTTGACTTTACCAAAAACGAGCAGTTTTCTGTCGGATGTACATCATGCATTAAAATGCTAGATCTTCTCGAGCGCGGCGCTAGTGTGGCATTTGTAGAAATGGCCGCCATTTGTGTTAACGTGTAGTCATGACAAAATGCAGCCCCATGCACTGCCCCCACTTTTCTGATTTTCTTAGCGTCTGGCCGGTGAACTAATCCGACAGTTGGCGCTCCATTCAGGACGGCTGACATTTGTTTTGTGTTGCGTGGGCTAAACTTATAATTAATCAAATAAATGAGTTTTATCGGATAAATTCGTAAAAATAAGTCAAAGAATGTGTAGTACAGTAAAGATTCTATATTTTTTAATGAGTGTGTGCAAAATAATAAGTGTGGGACACATGGTATATAATTGTATAGCTCTTGGTTGCAACTCGGGCTACGACAATAAGGGAGAAAATAAACACTTTTCTCTCGTATAAAAATATCCGGATAATCCATTTTTAACTAAATTGTTCTTTTTAAACAATTTTTTATTCGAAAGTGAAATTGTTGCATTTTTTTTTTTATGAATAACAGTTGAACTCAGGAAAAAATCGAGGAAGGCGAAGAGATATTTAGAAGTTTTGCAAAGATTCAAACATAATTTTAAACTTGAAAAGATTCTAAAAAAGTATCGAAACAAAGCATAAATTTTTTAAGATTTAAAAAAAAATGTTTGAAGCTTTCCAAGGGTTTTGAAAAGTTTGAAGATAATAAACAATTTTTTCTTAAGATTCTTGGGAAAATTTTGAATAACTTTTCATTTAAAAAAAATAATTTTAACAGAATATTAAAAAAGATTTCAAAAGGCATTCACATTAGGATCATTTGAAAAAAACTTCAAATTTTCAAAAGAATTTCAAAAACAATAAGAAATTTGAAAAAATTCCACAAAATTTAAAAGAAAATGTACATTTTTTAACATTATGAAATAAAATTTTAAAGCCGGTGTATGAATAACAATTGAACAATTATTAATTTTTAGGCACCTCAAATTAATATAATTTCACTTCTATTCAAAAATAGTGTCGAGTTTAAAAAAGAAAATTATCTTTCAATTTTTAATGTTTCTAACTTGAAATTGCTTGAAAAGATATAATTTTGAGAATCTATAAATTTGTTGATTCATTCTTCAATTAAGAGAATTGAACATGATTGTGTGGATTTATATATTTCTTTAAATCTCCGAATTGTACAATTTATAAAAGTTTAACAATTATTCAATAATCAAGCGTTTAAATTTAAAAAAATTAGGCTTCAATCTTAAAAGTTTAAAATTAAATAAAGTTGCACTTTAAGTGTTTTGATTTGCAGTTCAGTTTTTATAACTTCAAATATAAAAACTTTTAGCTTCAAGAGTTCGAATCTTTTTTTGTAATTCTAGATCAGATTTTTTTATTGGGATGAGGGTGGATGATATTTATTTGCCTTGTGTTCTGCAATTGATTTTAAATATATATTTATTTTTAAAAAATATACAAAAATTATATTTTTCATATATGGTTCTGGACTGACTCACTGGACTCGTCAGTAAGGCTATGTGAATCAGTCCTACCTTATACATTTTAATTGATCTAAAAATGAATCTAAAAATCTAAAAAAATGTATATTTTCCAACAAAAAAATTTTTAGGTTTGTAAATTTAATAAATTTTGCAGTCAATAATATAGTGCATTTCAACCACGGATAGGGGTTTAAACTAAATATAATTGACATAAATTTTGATTTGATTTTTTAAGAAACAAAACAAATTTTTTTAATGTTATTTCGGCCTTGGATAGGGGTCAAACCTTAAATTAAATGATCAACATTTACCAAGCTGAAAAAAATTATTATTAGATTAGTGAGTTGATTAGTGAACCAAAAAAGGAATTTTAAACTTATCCCCAGTAATTTTCTTCCTTCTTCTTTTCCAATATTTCTATCCTTGTATATTATTCTTATTACAACTGCGTGAATTGAGGCTTGGTTTGGACACTATATTATTGACTGTCCGGGACGAAACATGAAAAATCTAATTTTTATTTTATTTAAAAATGAATATATTTTTTAAATTGATTACAGAACACAAAACAAATGAATATTATCGACCCTAATGCCAATAAAAAATCTTCTTTACAATTATAATACTTGGGTCAATTAAAAACGATATCTATCGATAAAACAGCAAAGATGTCATATAACTTTTTTTGTGAACCTGAAAAAAATCGAGAAATGATTCATAATTCAAAAATTAAAACATAAACAAAAATTGTATAATAAATTATAATAGAACATAAAATTTTAAATCTCAGAATGCTGATCCAAGTATTTAATTTTACCACCATTCTGCTGCTAGTTTCCGTGACGATTTCAGAATGATTAATCACTATTACGATTAATTACTAAAAAAAAATATTTCCGCTCAAAATTTGGAAACAGTTTCAAGTTTTTTATTATTTTATGCTTTTCTCCCTTGCATTGAAATGCAAAAGTCAGTCGCCCTGATCGGAGCGCCTACATATTACACACTAGCGCCGCGCTTGGGAAGAATTGTAACCTTTATTATACGACAAAAATATTCTCATTTTTGGACCCTAGTTTGGTCTCCTTATGTCTATTCACCATGATCTTGCATCTGTCCAGGCAACTCCAGAGCAAAAAACCTTGGCGTTAAAAATGCTTACTGGCATACCAATAGGAAATGTGATAACGGAAGAATGGGAAAGACAACAAGCTATTGAAGAGGCACGACAGCCAAAACCCAGATCACCAAAACCCATCCCACCACCAAAGAAGTGCGTAAACCTGGAATTACCAAACTTTCATAATAAAAAAATCATAAATAGCCTATTTTTCCCAAGGGCAATTTAAAAAAGCAAACAGGTAGCGCCGCAGGCAAATATTTGAAAAATGTTAAGGTTTAAATCATAGACCTTGGACTCATTTGAGAAATTAAAATTAATGTTAATGGTAGCATAAATTTTGAAAAATAGTAGGAAAATAGTTTTTCATCACAACGCCATCATAAGTGCAATTTAAGGTACTGTGAACGATATCTAAAACAGCACTTCTTAGCCTAGGCCGTAAAATTTTTATTTAGGGTACAGCGTACTATAAAGTAACTGATACTGTGATCTGATTGGCTGACGGAAATTTTGTATCCGTTTTTTATGGCACGATGAGTGCAGTGAACCCAGCTTTGGAACGTAAACGCCCCTAAGTGGCACTTTGCCTCGTGTAAATTGCAGTACTCGTCCTTCGTCTCGGGAATAAAATTGAATTAAATTAAATTTAATTTGATAGAATTGGACTGGTTTTGATTGGATTTCCTCTGGGGGTTTTGAATTAGGACTCTATACAACCTATTTGTACTTATAATTGGTGTGATGAAAAAAGTGTGTGACACTCGGGCTCGGCCCCTAAGTGGCACTTTGCCTCGTGTGAATTGCAGTACTTGTTCTTCGTCTAGGCTACGCCTCGACTCCGACTCGTACTGCACCCTTCACATTTGGCCGAGAAAGTGCCACTTAGGGTCCTTGCATCACAAATTATTATTTTATCACACCGCCATCATAAGTGCGATTTCAGGTACTGTGAACGTTATCTAAATTAGCACTTCTTAGCCTGGGCAGTAACATTTTTACCTAGGGTACAGCGTACTATAAAGTAACTGACACTGTGATCTGATTGGCTGACGGACATTTGTATCTGTACTTTATGGTGGGATGAGTGCAGTGACCCCATCTTTGATAGACGCCCCTAAGTGGCACTTTGCCTCCTGCAAATTGCAGTACTCGTCCTTCGTCTTGTAAATTGAATTGCATAATAGTATATTGTGTATCAAGGGCGTAAAGAAGGCTATTTTGACGAGTGTGAACTTGCCGCCCGAGCGAAGCGAGGTTGGCAGTCGCACGAGGCAAAATAGCCGTACGCCCTTGATACACACCATACTTTTTGTCCTACCCTTCTTGAAAACAAGCATGTTAAGCAGATAGAGGATGTTTGGTGTACTTGACAATTTTACATTATAAGTGAAAGAAAGAAATAGCGTACTTTGCAGAAGGAAGACTGTGGGGTCCAGCGATACAATTTTTTTAAAGATAAAGATAATTATGCGTAGCGGGCGTAAAGTTTTATGCAGCGGACGTAAAGTGTTATATAGCGGGCGTAAAGTGTTTTGTATCGAGCGTAAAGTTTCATGTTGGCCCGGCGGTGGAGTGCGCATGTGCGAACGTCACTGGGCTGGAAGCGGCCACATTACGCCTTCCTCACGTGCATGCAATGGCGCGTTTTCAAGGGGGGTCGGACAAAAAATTGGTTTTGTTTGGATTGCCACTCAGGTTTTTAGATTAGGACTCTATGCAACCTATTTGCACTTATGATGACTGGTGTAATAAAAAATAGTGTGTGACACTCGGCCCCTAAGTGGCACTTTGCCTCGTGTGAATTGCCCTACTCGGTCTTGGTCTCGACTACGCCTCGATTCCGACTCGTACTGCAATTTTCACGCTCGGTCGAAAATATGCCACTGAGGGTCCTTGTATCACGAATAACTATTATGCAACGTTTCAAGTATTGCATCGATAAATTGACTATTCTTTATATCTGATAGACAGTCCTTGAAATCGCTTAAAAATTAATGAAAAGCATTAGTTTGAAATTCCGTTGAATCTTAGAAATCTTACGAAATCCTTTGAAATCCGTGAATATTCTTCAAAATATTAGAAAATCTTTTTAAATTTCCTTGAGTCTCTTTAAATCTTTGGAATCTCATTGAAATCCCCCGATATCCTTCAAAATTTGGAAAAATACTTCGGTATCAAATGAAATCCTTTCAAAACTTTCGAAATCCCGTGACTGATTTTAAAATCTCTTAAAATACTTTGAAATTCCGTGAGGTCTCACGAAATTCTCTAAAATCCGTAGAAATAGCTTAACGTCTCTGATATTCGGTTGCAATCGTCGAAATTCCCTAAATTCGATAAAATCTTCAAAATCCTTTATGTTTTACAAAAGTTCTTTGAAATGCTGAAATCTTTTAAAGTCTTAAAAAATCCTTTTAAATTTTTGGAAATACTTTGTAATCTTTTAAAATCTTTTCAAATCTTTTCAAATCCTTTGAAATCTCGTGAAATCATCGAAATTCTTTTGAATCTTAAAATCCGTTAAAATCCTGTAAAATCTCTTCAAACCTCTTTATATCTTGGAAATCTCATTGAAATCTCCTAAAAACTGTGAAAATCCTTGAAATCTTCAAAATCCTATGAAAAAAAAATTTCTGAGAAATTTTACTGGCTTTTAAGAGGGTTTAAAATCTGTGTAAATCCCTCAAAAGATCTAAAAATCTGCTAAAATCCTTGAAATTGCGTAAATAATTTCGAAATCTTTCGAGATCCTTTGCAATCTTTCAACTCCCTTTGAAATTTATTGAAACATTAAAATCCCGTGAAATCTTTTGAAATTTTATGAAATCTCTTCAAATCTTTGAAATTCCATTAAAATCCTCTGATATCCTTTTTGAATTCGTGAAAATACTTTATTTATCACAAAACCAAATTGATTGTGAATTAATACTTCCATCAAAAGCGGAAGAAAAAAAAATAATACGCAAATAACCACATTTAAATAAACAATTGTGACCATAAATTTCATTTGATTATTTACGCTTGGGTTTCTCTTCTAAACATTATTGCAATAATGAATGGTACTTTAATGTCAATTATTTGAATCAAGTTAAAGATTGAGTAACTTTGAACTAGAGAGTATATCTAGAACAACCTTAACTCTTAGGGGTTGATCATTCGATTTTAAAAGATTCAAAGCGTTTGCAATAGGTTTCAAAATATTTCAGGGTATATTAGCAAATTGTTGAAAATTTCAATAGATTTAAAAAAATATTTAGAAATCGCAAAGTATTTGAAATTTTGTTTAGGTATTCACAAAAAGCTTTACAAAAAGAAGTTTGTTTGCTAGTATTAGTTATAAATGAAATTTGTTTAAAGAGTTCGAGTTAAATAAAATTTTACAAATCAGTAAAAAATGGCTGCAACTAGTTCTGTATAAAACTAAAATATTTTTCATATTATTAAAAACGTGTACACATTAATCTCTTTTTACTTTTAC
This sequence comes from Andricus curvator, assembly GCA_932195095.1. NCBI lineage: Eukaryota > Metazoa > Arthropoda > Insecta > Hymenoptera > Cynipidae > Andricus > Andricus curvator. The sequence continues at coordinate 6,719 of CAKNYM010042526.1, forward strand.
AGGAGCATGCTCAACTGGTGCTGCGGTCCACAACCGTCAAGCCCAAAACAGTTTTTTTGGTAATGAGAATTTTTGCAAATGAGAAAAATTTATTCTTAGCATTTTGTGAAATCTTTCGCTGTTTCTAAAAAGAAAATTAGTTTTTCTTTAAAAAATTGCCATGGCTACGAAAATAGTTTGGTCCGCAAAATGTTTTGCCTTAAGGCACTAATCGACCTTCACAGCAATCGACCACCCTAATCCTAAAAGTTTTCACAATTTAAGGTTATGTTTTGTGATTCTCCATGGAATTAATTGCTTTTATGTATTGCTATTGTAAACTAATTATTGTGAAATAAAAATCACAAACTATTGAGGAAAGATAACAAGTTTTGTGAATTTAAGGTTATGTTTGGGGTTCTTCCATAGAAATGAATATTTTGAAGATAAAAGCATGACGTACTGAGAGTTTTGATTAAAAAACTTTATTAGGAGACGGAATTGTCAAAATGAAAATAGTTGGCAGAAAGATGGTCAAATATTTCTAGACTTTGATCAGAAAACTCAAACCTTATTTCACTCTCTACCCGCGTTTTCCCTTATTTAAGAATCGATCACAATCAAAGTGGCTTGATATTTCAGGATGCCTTCTTCTTATAAATATTATGATACACGGACAAATAACCTTTCACTGACTTTATTTAGCACGGCCGATTCATTAAATCCACTTACAAGCTTATGAGACCATTTCTTCACTCCCTTTCATTTGAATCAAATTGCATAAAATTGATTTCATAATTATGAAATCGAACAGTCTGACCCTGGTGATGTCACGGAATTGTTTGGGTTAATTAAATGGTTAATTGAAAATGTTGTCGATATAAAAACAATTGAATGCACTACCAGCAAAAAACGGAAGTCCGGAAAGATAAAATATTTTGTTTAGTGTCATTTCATCTTTGGCAATATCTGAAGTCAAAAAAATCGTGTTGAATAATTACAGTGTTCGATATAGTTTTTTTAGTTGTATTTCATTCGTTAAGATAAAATGGCCAATGCTTTAAAATCAAGTTATTCAAGGAAGCGGAAAAAATGTCCTGACTTCAAAACTGTTCACAAGAAAGTGATATACAGCAATTCTAGTGACCCATTTGTACAGCTTCATGAGTTGGCTGTTTTATTAGGACCTTTTTTCTCAGAAAGAAGAATAATTTCAAGCGACAGTGTTTGTAAAAATTGTTACCGCCGAATTATTGGTAAATTCCGCGTGTCTTCAAATCAGGCGAATTCTGATGACGAAGAACCAATGTTGGATGATGTGAATGTATGTGCAAATGAACAGTTAAAGTATAAAGAAGAAAAATTTAAACCAATTTTTCAGATTGAGGAAATAAATAATGAAATTTCAGATAGGAAATTAAATGTTTTTCCTTGTCAAAATCCATCATGTTACGTTTCGCGATTATGAATCTTGTTATTATTATATAATATTATATAATTCCTACAATTATACAACAACGAAATGCATTTATTTTTGTTTGGCTTTCACGAAGGTGTCGCCGCTAGTCCCAAACGTTACAAACGACTAAAACCCGTGAGAATTTGAATACATAATAAGTAAAAAAATATATTTTATTCACTCACGAATTATTATTTTCAAATAATACTCTTAGAGGAGCGTCTCTCGCATGGATTCCTTTAAAAGAGAAGAAATTATTTAAACTCGAGAAATAAATTTAATTTATTTTTCTGGCAATGCTCAGTCTTACATTCATTGCATATGCCAGAAAAATAGGTGCTCCAAACCTATGATTATTTCTGAAGTACATTATTCAAGATTATTTTGCAAATTGCTACACGAAAACATTTTTAACTTAGAGGTTGAGCACCTTGGCTTTAATTTTTCATATTAATCCATACAACTTAAAATTTTTAAAAACCAATTCACTTTATAAAAGTGTAAAAGCACAATTGTTGTACTTTCATCCGATTGCTCTTACAAGCCACAATGCGCGCGAACGAACATTGTGAAAGGAAAGAACAAAATGGATTCCAGTAGCTCCGAAATATTCGATAAAGAAATCTTTTGCGAGCCAGGAGACGGGCGAACCAATCTCAAGGAGAGATTCAAATTTAATTGTCAAATACCCAGCTACAACAGTGCTTCTGGAAAAACAAGTGCTACCATCATTCACATTACCTTACGACCCACAATGCGCGCAAACGAACATTGTGGAAAGAAAGGATAATGTGAATTCAGATAGCTTTGAAATGCTTTATATCCAAATGTTCGGCGAGCCAAGTGATGGGCGAACCAATCACAGGGAAAGCTTAATTTGGGTATAAAGCACCTAGCTACTATAATTCTCCAGTACACAATAAAAGTTAAATAAATTATTTAAAAATATCACTGTAAAGTATATCCATTAATGATGTTTAAAGAAACTAAAACACCAAGACACAACACTGCACCAAAACTTTAAGTGATCAAATGAGAGAAGTATTACTTTGACTTATAAATCCATTGCGTAACCGTTACCTACACTTTCTAACGAAAGAACACTCTCCTCAGGAGCGTATACCTGAGACGAACTCGTCTATACGAGCGTCGAGACCGAAGTGTTCAATGCACCGAGACCCGTCTCCCAGAGAACTGGCACTCAGTGCGCGTTGAGCGTGCTATGCCGCTATTGGTTGGAAATCCCCACTCTGCTCTATGGAGAGGGGTCCTACTACCGCTAGCCTTGTGCGGTGTTCTTCGCGCTAGAGATATTATGCTATAGTGTGAAGACGAAAACTATACCTAAATTCATAACGCGAGTTTCATTTGCACGTTACGAAGATGGGATACGTATACACGTTACAATCAAGTATCAAAGAAAGGTCCCGAGAAAACTATGCTTGCAAACAAAGAAAACACCTGATAGATGCATTTACGGAATCGACGACCAGTAAGCATTCAAAAGTTTATGATGTAGCATTGCCAAGAGAATATACGAAGCAAGATTTACTTTTAAAGTGTCCTGAAATAACCAAATATATGATAGATCAATCCAGGAAATTTTCGATTGAAAAGGGAATATATTACACTCCTGACCCATACAATGGATATCCTGTGATTTAACAATGCAATGTGACTTTGCTGAAAATTGGAAGTTAATGCTAAAAGATCCAATTCAAACTAATCATTGGACAAATGATCAGATATCGATATTTACTGCTGTTTGCTATCGAGGTGCAGAAACTAAAAGTTTTGCAGTAGTTTCCGATGATGAGAAGCATGATTCTGCACACGCTTCATTGGCAATGGACCGTATTGTGCAAATTATGGAATCTTTGAATCCTGAGAAAATGGAAGAAATTACAATAACAACAGATGGAGCGCAGCTCACTTTAAAAATCGCTATCAGTATCACGCATTGAGTAAATCATCTTGCAAGAAGAAGCGGATCTTTTCAGCAACTGGCCATGGGAAAGGACCCTGTGATAGTGTTGGCAGCTTGGTAAAACACTTTGCAACTTATCATAACTTAAAGAAGTCACATCTGGAATCCATAGATGATGCCGAATCCTTTGTTAGAGAAGTGAAGAAGTATACTAGCGCCATTATTCTAATACTGTTTTTGACCAGAGAAAGTTTCCAGTTTTCGAGAAGCAAAGGAAAAAGAGTGGGAAAAAGTTCCAGGAATTACTGGCATTGAAAAAGCCCATGCGTGGAAAGTAGAAGTTGGACAAAACACCGACAGGAAAGTATACATCGCAAATACCTCCAGACATCCATGGAAAGAAGTAACAGTGTACTCGAAGGAGATAACGCAGAAAAATCAGAACTAATAGAAAACGCGAAACTAATAAAGTAAGGAGTAAAATAAATCAAAACAGAACAGCAAAAATCATAATTTCCTCAATTTTCCAAATTAAATTGTAAAGGATCTGATATTTATGAATTTTAAAACTGTATGTATTCTGTAAATATGTGATTTTAGATTCCTTAAGACATAAATAACAGCATTTTTCATTACCTTCATAGTTATACATTATATTAAAAAAAAAGTTAATTTACAAAAAATAAGTTTTTCTATAAGAAGGAATAGTTTAGCAAGGATGAAACTCACAGGTCATCTTCATCATATTACAATAAATCTAAAAAAACATTTAAAAAATTCTGCAAAGAAAATTAAATTATGTCAATTAGTTCCCAAGATACAATATTTTAAAGAAAAATTTTGTTAATTTTTTTGATTGAAAACTTGTTTTTTCTTTGGATGTTTTTTGGTTGAAAATTATTTTTTTTTCAAACTGAAAATAAAACTACTATTCCAGTTGAATATTCCACAATTTTAGTTGAAAATTAATCTTCTTTGTCAAAAATTCAATTATTCAACCATTTCAGTTGAATATTCATTGCTTTAGTTAAAAACTCTTTTGTTTGGTTTAAAATTCATTTTTTTTATTCACCACAAATTTTACTATTTTTTTCGGTTAAAAAGTATTATTTTTTTAGTTCAAAATTCAACTATTTGGTCGAAAATTTGTCTTCTTTAATCAAAAATTATACTATTTCGTTAAAAATTCATGTATTTTGTTGAAAAATTGTATTTTTTGTAGAAAATATTTCTTTTTATTTGAAAAATTTATATTTTTCAGTGAAAAATTTGAGTATTTTTTCAAAAATTCATTTATTTTGCAATGTTTTGCTCTGATGTGTTAAAGGATGTTCAGAATGAACGTCATGAATTAAAATAACTGTTTGCGTTTTGCGTCAAATATGAATATGTTACTTTTAGTTGACCGGGAAAATTGAAAAACTTGACAATTTTGGACTATTTCACCTGTAAATACCACAATTTTCAATGTTTATATTTAAAAATAGTTTAATCTATAACAGTTTTTGAATAGTTGAATCTACAAGTCCATTTCTGTTAATTATTGTTAATTTTTTCAACATTTTAGTTACATAAAGCCTTCTGAACAATAGAATACTATACAATTAAAAATTTGAAACCTTTAAAATTCAAAGATTTCAAGATCAGGAATTGCAGACCAAATTATTTGAAATACTCAAAATTGACTATTTTGAATATTTCAAACTAGAAATTTCCGAGAATTTCAAATCAAACTTATTTATAAATTCAAAATTGTTATACTGCAAGACATTTAAAAGGATTGGATAAGTTTTTCTACTTTTATTTTAGGTTTAAGGTCTTGGATTCACTTTTTTGAACGGTTGAAAGAGATATGTTAAGTGGGCGAGCTCTAAGTATTAAGGGAGGTCCTAACCTGCCTTCTATTTTGAAAATTTGGCTAACAAAAGAAGGAAAGGAAGATAGAGAGAGAAAGAGAGACAGAGATGTGCATATAATTAATTCATGAAAGACGCCTTATTCAAAATTTAAATTGGTTATATTTATTTATTACATAAACTCAAAAAAAATAGAATGACGGTAACGCGCTGTATCCTAACGGCCTACCTGTGTAACTGCGTCATGACGTTACGACAGTTCACTCGAAACGGGAGGCACACACATAGCGAATAAGCAGGATAGCGAGCTCGCGTCGACCAACATTGGGGCTTTGATGTCTGAAGCCAACTGAAGTTGACGGGACTGATCGGATTATTTTGTGCGATCGAATGAGCGGGTCTTCGACATTGACAAAAGAGGTATCTGACACGCAAACATATATCGCGAAGTAGTATCTCGAAGTTATTGGAGCAATGTTAATGAAAAAAGAGCAGTCAATATGAATTTATTTTAACCAAACCGCATTTTTTTTTCGTATTGGATATACAGAGAGAGTATGATCGTTTCGAAACGAAAAGTATGACTTATTGTCGTTAGAACACAATCGGATCTTCACTGTCTACCTCATACGATAAAAAGAGAGATCTCGAAACCATCGTTTCGAATTCTATCGCATCTCGTTGTCAATCTCAAATGGTAGAAAGAAAGGTCCGATCGGCTTCAAGTATCAGAGTCTCACTGCAGTGTTTTGTAACCTCAAACTATCAAGTGTTGAGGTGAAATGGTGAAAACTGTGTTTTTCGTAGACAATTAATCTAATATTTATAAAAGTAAGTGATCGTCTGTTAAATAACTTGTTTTTATGTCTTGTTATGAAACAACATTAATGCGTCATGCATTATGCGCTACGCAGAAGTGCGTGCTTCCTACTTGAAGTGTTTTCCGAGGTGTTTTACTTATGCATATATAGTTGAAAAATAGTGATGTGCTTTTGGATACTGCAGTTTTCGAATGGTTTAAGCAAGCGAGAGACAGATGTGATTCAGTATCTGGACCGATTATTCAAGAAGAAGCTCCGATTTTAAACAAGATGCTCAACGGTTTGCAAACGTTTCGAGTACGTAAGCAGGAAAAACATTTATTTTAACGTATAACAGCAATCTTTCTCCTTCTTTTCCGTTGAATATTTAGTTTAACCTTGTCTCCGTATTGGAAAAACAATTTAAAAAATATTTTTCACTATTCGAGCCGTCCGTCAGTCCCAAAACCGGGCTCAAATTCGAGTTCGACTGTATGAGCAAATTTCAAAAAAACACAAATTACACTTCAAACAAAAATTTAATTCACTGAGGTCTACTCGGGCAATCAAAATAAAATAGGGGGCTCACTAGCGATCTGGCGAAGCCGATCTCTGGCCTTGGAACGTGTGAAACCTGTCACGAGACGCGGACGAGCAACAAATCCCGATACTAATGATTCACTTTTACTCATTATCGCGATCGAAAATTTGAATGAGGGAAGGACAAGTTTGGGTTACAGCGGAAAAAGAAGTTGACGTCGAAGAATAAGCCTAGCAGCGGTGGTCCTGTAAGAGGTTTTTAGGAAAGAGAGAAAGTCAAGAATGAACCTTCTGTGATACCCTACGAATTACAGAAATTTTCTAACGTTTCTCTGGGGCATAGTTACAGGAAATTTTCTAACTTCCTCAATCTTATCGGAGGTTAGTTTAACTTTTTCTTCTGAAATTAAATAATCTAGGTTAGTCACCTGAGTGGAGAGAAAAATGCAGTTCTCAGGTTGAAGTATAATAGTAGCGTCGGAGAGACGCTTGAGGTGTCTGTTTACATTTTTATCACGCTCTCCCTGTGTGGCAGCATAAATTACAATGTCATCAAGGTAGTCAAACAATTCCTCCTCTCACAAGTTTATGAGCATACGATATATCCAACGCTATAACATTCCTGGAGCTCCCTTTAACCCGAAAGACACTTCGAGAAACTCACAGTTTCCACCCTTGCCCGACGCGGCGGTCAGATCAAAAACGGATGAAAATTTGGCACCTCCAAGGTGATCCAATGACTCAGTAATATTGCGGAGGGGGTGAGCATCTCCCACGGTTTGGCATTAGGCGCGCGATAGTCGATTACTAATCTCCACCGATGATTTCCCTGAGAGTCGGGTTTTTTTTCTGATAAGCCTCAGTGGTGAGCTGTAAGGCGATGTGGAGGGGTAATTACCTCTAGTTGAAGCAATTGCGGTATTTCTTATCTAATGACCTCCTTGTAGACCGGCGGATATCGATATTGTTTTGTCGTCGCCGGAAAATCTTTAATGGTGAAAATATAATGGGTTGTGATAGGCGTTCCCGGCATTTCATCTCTGGGAAGAAAAAATAAATATATAAATTTTCTATCTATTCTAATCAACTGCTCTCGGCTTGGTTTATCCCAACTTTGCCACGACAGCATGAAGCGCAGTTTCTACTGAGTAGCCTGCCTGAAAAGCATGCTGCCCTCTATGCAGCGGGGAGGCCAAGAGCACCTCATTCCTAATGTATCTCTCGAACAGCCTCTCCAACGTCTGCAGGATAAAAGACGTTATGCTGATTGGTCGGAAATCTTTTACCGCGGTGTAACCCTCCCTCCCAGGTTTGGGTATGAAGGTGACTTTGCCATCCTTCCATGCCGATGGCACGTGTTTAAGGGCTATACTTGCCCTAAATAATTACCTTACAGGAGGGACGACTAGATTTATGCCTTTTTGTAAAAGCGCTGGATAAATGCCATCCACTCCTTGTGATTTGAAGGGACAGAAGGACCCTAGGGCGCATTCCACCTTTTTGTAATTAGCGCCTTTAGCGACGAAATTCCAGTCGGCCCTATTCACCTCTGGGCCCGAGCCTTCCTCTTCTTGGTCGGTTCAGATTCGCTGAAAACCCGGGAGGTGAACTTCCATCAGGTGATTCAGCGTTTCTTCATCATCTTCGGCAAACTCACAATTATCGAGCCTTATGAGCCAACAGCCATACCACGCTGAAAAAACCAGTTCTCGTCAGATCACTGAAGTTAAGCAGCGTTGGGCGCGGTTAGCACTTGGATGGGTGACCATTCGAGAAAACTGAGTGCTGTTGGCACATCGTGGGTGTGGTGAGCCCACACTTGTAGTTATTTACTACAAGTTATCAACCTAGAAACACTACCCGAATCGGGTAGTGTCACGCCTACCCCGAAAGGGAAATGGCTTAATGGTATACATGAGCCCGAGACGAGCTTCCGGATTTTTTGTCAGGATCTTGTGGAGCCTCGCTGTTTCCGAAATGTCCTTCGAATCTTTGCAGAAGCCCCTTGAATCTTCCTGCTTATACATTCTTATACTTTTATTGCATTCATACTGGGCCGTCTTAATTGTGCTTGTAGGACAATTGTTGTCATATGATGTAGTCAGAGCCCTTCGCAGAAAATCCGCGGCAAGCTCCAACTCATCAATGGTACCGTAGCTTGTGGGGAATTTCGCAAGCCTCCCTTTGAGAGACTCGTCATTGAGACTCCACTACCCTGCTCCTCAGTACACCCGAACATAGAGTCAAATCGAAAACCTCACTTCTGTTTTTAGTCTGAATTGTGGGAGTATCACCCCGATTCAGAATCTCCAGCTCTCTGCCCGCTATGTATTCAATTAAATCTCTCCCTCTGTCATTGGTATGTGTGCTTCCCCACACAGTGTGATGTGAGTTCGCATCACAACCCAACAGCAGAGGAATCTTGTATTCTTGACAGTGTCGAATCAGAGCCTCCACCTCTCCGTGAGTCGGGGGTTCCTCGGCATCGCCAGGGAAATAAGCCTTGATGGCTATGCATGCCTTCGGCGTTTTTTCGCGTGATTCCTTATATATGAAGCCACATCCTGATAAGCCATTGAAAATCTAGTTCAAGGAATCTCTGGACACTTCTGGTCCCCCTGCGGATCCCAGTAAGGTCACTCGGAAGGTAGCCCTACTCGCTCCTAGACAGGGTCGACATTCTAAAGCCGCAAGGGCTCTAATTGAGGATTCGGGAAGACCAAAGACTAGAATCTAGCCTCTCCCCTTTGGCCTGGATCCCTGCCTGTCAGGAAATACCTTCCACGAATCAGTTCATACAGACGGGTTCTGAAAGCTCAGGTGCCTCAGAACGGTCGCGGACTCTCGGGGTTGCCGGGAACCAGTACGGTCGCTCTGAGGTACCATGGCAAACACTGCGTCTCCTTGACTTCCAAGCTCAGAAGTTTTTTTAGGCCTAAACGTTGGGTTTATCCACTATCCAGTCTCGTGACCAGATATCTGCGGCTTCCACAACTATGGCCCCTGACCTGATGAAGATGCCATTTAATCTGGGGTCGCACCCCTCGCGAGGTAACGCTTCAATCCCTTTAGAGATTTCATCCCTCAGCCTGTCCAACTGCTCGAGAGTTAGACAGTTTTCAGGATAACCCGATGCAACGACAACTCTGACCAGGACGTTATTAGCTATCTGCGCGAAAGTGAGGCCCTGTGTTACCAGAGCCTTCTGCCGTTGTAACTCCCTATTTGGGGGAGCTTCTCTGGATCCCTTCTTCCTCTTGCCTATGGAATGAGCCTGAGGAGTTGCTCCAAATAGATTTTCCGCAGTCGCCTACTAAGTACCGTAAGTAAAATATACTCAAAAATGCTTATTCGTAGGGTAATGGAAATCACAGAAGAAAAGATATGGAAAGTCCAAAGTGGTTTTATGCCAGGAAGATCATGTACAGATCAGATATTTAGCCTAAGACAGATCACACAAAAAAGCTTGAGAGTGGGAAAGAAAGTTTTCTGTGCATTTATTGACCTAGAAAAAGCATTCGACAAAGTAAATAGAAATAAACTTTAGGAAGTCATTAAAGAGTACGGAGTAAATGGAGGGCTCCTACAATCAATAAAAACAATATATACAGGTAGTAAAGTGAGTGTAAGGGTAAATGGGAAACTGAGTGACTGGTTCGATATTATGCAAGGCGTGAAACAAGGATGCGTTATGTCCTCGTGGGTATTTATCATATTCATGGATAAGTGTCTAAGAACTGCACTCTTCGACGAAGAAGGTGTAAATCTCCAAACAGTCAAGGTACGTGGATTAGCTTTCGCAGATGACAAGATTGTTATGGCAGAATCAATCGAGGACTTGCAAAGAATGCTGAATAAACATAATACAAGCATGAAAAACATGGACCTCAAAATTAACGTAAATAAAACAAAAATCATGGTGTTTGAAGGAAAAAGTGAGAAAACAATATGCAACATTGTCCTAAATGATGAGAGATTAGAACAAGTTGACAAGTACGTATATCTAGGTAGTCTATTCACTAGCGACGGAAAAATAGATGGGGAGTTAGATAGGCGTATAAATAAGGGTAAGCAAGTTATCGGTAGAGCAGGGTCCATCCTAACAAATAAAAACATATCAAAAAAAGCTAAAATGGCCATACATAATTCTATATTTGTACCGACTGTACTATACGGTAGCGAGACATGGACCTGTCAAGAAAAGGACAGGAGTAAAATTAACGCGATCGGCATGAAACCTCTGCGCATAATATGCGGGAAAACACTGATGGACAAAGTCCGAAACGAGACAATCTTCAAAGAATGTGGTACAGGAGAAACACTAGTTGACATATGGGAAAGAAATCAGTTAAGATGGTTCGGACATCTTGAAAGAATGAAAGATGAACGACTGACCAAACAAGTGTATAAAGATAAAGTAAATGGCAGAATGCCCAGAGGTAGACCGCCGAAAGAATGGTTAGAATCTGTAAATGAGACATTAATCCGTAGAGACATAAGAAGCCATAGAAACACAAGAGCCTGCATGAGAAAATGCATGGACGTGAAGGAAGCTAGAGTAGTATGCCAGGACAGAAAAGTGTGGCGACAAATAGTTTGTAAACAGAGTGACAGTAGAGTGAATGACGCCTGAAACAAAGACCTTGGATACTAATGGGCCCAAGTGGAGAACCATACATAACAATTTTGTGAGGCTCTTCACTTGGGGTGATCGCTAGAGAGATTGATCAGCAACCTGGGTCGGAGCAGTGTTGCAGAATAAACGTGTCATTTAAATAAATAACACGAGAATTCCAGATCAATCTAAAATATCTATACCTAACACTTATATACCTATCTACCTCATACCTATATACCTACCTACCTTATACCTATATACCGATATAAACACTACTATTTTCCAGCCGAGCAAGTCACGCCTACCCCGAAAGGGAAATGGCTTAATGGTATAATAACTGCCTCTTTTGACGAGCCTTGGCTGCTGTTTGCGAAACGCGCTCCGCGGACTCTCTCCTTTTTTGCGCCGCTACGCTGCCTCTTCTTCACGGATAGTCACGTTAGCTGCACTTGAATGGCTTGGAGAAGATTGTCTTCACCACCATCAATATTTCGCACCGCCTCTGGTGGATCGCCCCCTAAGGATGCTCCCACTTTTGGCGGTGGGTTAGAGGAGGGTCCCGAAACGGGCCCCCCATCGTTTATATTTTTATATTTTTATTTCGTTAGGAATTCATTTTTGTCCCACGAGGAGCTAGAGAAATAAGAAACACCCCTCACAGAGCCCCACTTGTAGAGGGCGGGTCTAAATACTATGGGATTCGACCTGATGTTCCAAAGTCTCCGTTAAGACACCTTCTTTGAGACCCCCGCCTGTCTGCCTCTACTAAGGGGGGCAGGGGGGTTGTTAAAGGATTTGTTGACCTTGGTGCCATGAAGCCCTTGAAATGGCGATCACATCTCAGCTTGGGAGCATGGGAACTCGCGGTCTGAATATTCCAGGAGGCTTTGTCATTACCTCCTGGAAGGATCGCTCCTTAGTTTAAGTCTCACCGAGTAGAGTCCGTCAGTTCCCCCGAGTAGCCACACCTCGCGATGCAGCCCCTCAGGTTCACCTATTCCAGACCTATAGTCTAATGAGACCCGTAAGCCCCTAGGGAGGGGTTTCATTCTCTTGAAACCTTTCAAAAGTTCTAAAAAGCTTTTTTTTTCAAATCCATCAATATCAAAATATTATATATATATATATATATATCACTAAATAAAAATACTTGTTCAGACATATTGATTTACTAAATTGATTGTGTAGAAAATGTATCCAGCCGACCAAGTGAGCCACCACCCCAGTACCACTATTGCTACATTCCAGCGGTCGAGGGGGACAAACACCCAATAATCAAACACTTTATCAGAAAGAGTAACCATTTTCATATTAGATGTATTTTTTAATATTTTGACTCAAATAAATGAGACGAGCTTGAGAATAGTATAAACAAGAATTAGGAATTACTCATTTTGCAATTGAACCCCTCCGGAAAAGAGGGGATACGCCTGAATTCAGTCTGAGAATTATTGTCCTGAAAGTCAATAAATTATTAAAAAGTAGATTTTTTTAAAACAAAAAATTTAAATCTATTTTCACTTCAACTCGCGCTAACTTAGCCAATTTTCAGAATTTTGTAAAAATCTAAAATTTCAAGATTCAAGCGCTTCTTTTATCAATCAAATCTCAAGCAACGGAAAACTGCCAGTGACAAAGTTGTTGACTGAGGTTTACCGAATTTTTCAGTAGAGTTTTAGATCAATCTGATCAATGGTTAAAAAACGATGAATGCTTCAATTTTTCAAGCGGCAACCTTGACGCTGCCCTATGCACGTGCCTCCTCGGCTGCAAACGTGTTGCAGCGGACGTGAAGGTCAAATCGAATATCAAAATAATACTTAAGATATTATCATGGAAATAATTGATTTATTCGACATTTTGAACAATAAATTATTGAAAGAATTCATTATTTCACATTACTTTTAATCATTTTCGGCACTTCTTTCAGTTTCTTCAGCATCTGAGCTCTGAGTTGTTACTTAAAAGAAATAATTTTCGAAAAATTCTTTCCCTTTAGGCCTTAAATAATTATAGAGATTTTTTACATCCTTCACTTTATCAGCTTTTAATCCAATTCGAGGTGGAGGACTTTTCGAAAGTTTCTCTAGTTCAAGCGTAAGCTTAAAGAAAAAAGAGGTTGGATTTTGCAATTCGTAATTGTCATAAACATCCAGTTTTCCATCAGGAAAAAAATTCAAAACGAACGCTTTACTGATTTGGAAGTTCTTTGGCTCTCGAATTTTGCCTTTGAAAATTGTTTCAAAATCCTGCAGAAGATCTTCACATCTCTCGACCATTGTGAATGAAGAAGAACGAGCATTGCGAATAGTTTCCATTAAATTGCCAAAAAAACCAAAAAATAAAATACTGTGTAATTTTTATTTTGTCTGGGACGTGAATCTGAAAATATATTTATGCTGCTGAATTTGTCTTTATCAAATTCTTTTAATATTGTGTATTGAATAAAACTGCAAACAGTGTTTGCACTCTTTTTTACAATTCCCTCAAAAATAGGGAACATAGTTCTCTTTCGTAGTATGTACATGTATATTAAATAAAAAAAGCCATACTAAACGTAGGTAAAACTGTGCGGATACGAGTAATTTTGGTAATGGCAAATTCTGTGGAAATTTAAATTTAAGGCATAGACTGCTATTTGCAGACAGTAATTGCTTCTTCAATTTCAAATAAATTTCAGCATTTTTCTTGTGATTAATTAATCACAATATACAGTTTTACATAACGTGAATTTAGCCCCTGCTTTTTCTGAATAATACTCTCCAAACAATTTGTACAGTTCTGTAAGATTTAATGAAGGATTTCCAAAATATTTTAGATTACTGGGATTTCGTTTGTAATGTGAACTGCGATGTGGGTTTGATTCACAATGCTCTGTAATCATTCTTTTTAAATTTTCCGTTAATTGGACACGAATTTCGCGTCGTCCACCTGTCAAATTTTTTAAAGGCTGGTTATTTAAGATCTTTTTTTGAACATTTGAAACTTATCTTTTATATATATCTTTTATCCTTATAGGGATCGAAGAATAATAATAATGTATATATTTCTTTTCAATGACGGATTTCAAGATTCGCAGAAAATAGCTTAAAAACTTGTGGTCGTTTTTATATGTGAACATACACAATTACACATTTTAAAATTATTAAAATGTTTCACTTTTGTTTCATGAAATTTAGGATAAATAAAAAAAACGGCTAAGTTATGTTATCTAGAAATGAAATTTACTAGTAACGAAGCTGAGCGGTGAGAGGGGAATTTGTTTTTAACCGCTGCCACCATTCAGTTTGTTACGATCCGACTTTTATAAATTGGATCTAGTAGCTTCCTTCTAGCGGACCAAACTGACCAAATGAATTTTTAACACTAACCCTTTTTTTATTGATTATTGTCAATCATCTACTTGTTTAATTTTTGTATGTTCTATATTTTTACAAATTTCCTCTTCCGCTCTATAACTTGATATGGAATGTTAGGGATCTTTAGATGAAACTCATTCTGAATCAACCAAATAGAATATACATAAAACAGGCATGTTTATTATAACACAAATAAATTCATATAAATGAAACGATACTACATTACCAATTTTGCGTTTCAATCCTTAGTTTTCTGTCCTATTCTACCATCTTCGATAGATGAGAAAAGAGAAAGAAAAAGGGGGATATCACCGATCTATCTTTCTCTATTTTATTTATCGAAGACGGGCACTTTAACTTTCCATAGCCAGAACACTTTGACTATTCTTGTCCTTACGCGTTTCCACGCACCCAAATCGTTTATAGTTCAATAGTATAATTCACAACAGTTCTTAGTGGGCTCTGAACCTAAATTGATGGGGATACTTTCAAATCCTCCAACAATTTACTAATCCTTTCGTGAATTACACTATTTCGTATACTGTACAATAATTGCTTTAATTCCGTTTTGAGATTCGATATTAAAGAAATTATCTGGCGATTCCTCGCGTTACTCTTCAACCTTTTCCACCCCTTTACTCACTTCCTCTTAACTCACTTCACCTATGATTTGTTTTAGTCTGCGCACTATACCGATGATAGTGCGGGATTTCGTAGACTCCTCGTCGTGAATTTTCTACCAAGTTACATGCACGTACCCGGACGTGCCCACGGCCAATTTCCAAATTATATTTTGATTGGAAAATTATTTCAAAATTCCCTGAAAGAGCTACAGTTGCCCCTGATATCCAATTCCGAGAGCTAACCCCTGAAGGTGGGAATTTATCAAGCGGTTTTACGTCCGACCCACCAAATGAATTAGATAACAAAAAAAAACCTCGCGTACTTATTAATTTTTGGTGAAGTTCTGATGTTAAATCGAGTGACGCCTTGAGACCGCGGACGTGTGCCGGTAATCGCGGATCAATTAGAGGAGAGGTTCTCTTCGGTACGAGAATCTCCATCGACTATCCCTAGTTCAATTTACTCATCAGGATCGTCAGGTCGGATTTGGTTATTGGGTGGGGTGATTTTGTTTAGTAAGCATTTCAAAAGTAGAGCGACCGCAGAAACTTTATTGAGAAATAAAGCCGAATTGTTGATTTGTAACAATTTTCATTGTGAAATGGTCGCTCTGTGCCTATGTAGGAATATTAGGAATTTGCTGAGTATGAGGGCATTCCTCAATATTTTTTAATCATTTTCCTTCCAGGTCCTGGTGAAATTCAATTAAGACTCACATTGTTCGTCAATCTTTTGCCAGAGAGATGTAAGAGAGTTTGTTTCATTCCGAAACGCTATTGGGCAATTTCGAATTCCTACATACTTTTGCAATTATTTTACAGGAAGAGGTTTTGTAATGGGGACCTCCTTCTGACAGTGATGTGCACATTAAAATGTCTCTGCATCTTTATTTCTTACGATTCTGTCCCTGATTTAGATTTAATTTTGAAATTGACAGCGAGCTTGTGTATTCTGCAACGTGAGGAGGAGGGGAGATTACGATATCCGTGGCGACAAAGTTTTAATGTGGATTCCTATAGGATTTTTGGCGAGAAACACGAATCTGAAATTTTTAAATCGATATCTCGAATAGTTTTCGAGATATCGATTTTTTTATGTTAAAATTACTGACTTTTGTTTTTGATTAACCTAATTTATGAATATTGATTTCGATGGGATTTTTGGCGAGAAACACGAATCTGAAACTTTTAAATCGATATCTCGAATAGTGTTCGAGATATCGATTTTTGATGTTAAAATTATTGACTTCTGTTTTTGATTAACATAATTTCTGAATATCGATTTTGATGAGATTTTTTGCGAGAAACACGGATCTGAAATTGTTAAGTCGATATCTCGAATAGTTTTCGATATATCGATTTTTTATGTTAACATTATTGACTTTTATTTTTAATTAATATAATTTCTAAATATCGATTTCGATGGGATTTTTTGCGAAAAACACGGATCTGAAATGTACAAATCGATTTTTTGAATAGTTTTCGAGATATCGATTTTTTCTGTTAAATTGAATAATCGAATAATACAGGTCTCACCCCTATCCCTTTCCAATGTCTAGTGGGGTACGGGAAAGCACCCCTGTGACTGGTCACAGAAATAATGTAAGGTAACACCCCTACCCCTTTTCCAACGCCTCGTGGGGGCGAGAAGGCACCCCTGAGACTGGTCACAAAAATAATATAAGGTAACACCCCTACCCCTTTTCCAACGCCTCGTGGGGGCGGGAAGGCATCCCTGTGACTGGTCACAAAAATAATGTAAGGTAACACATCTACCTCTTTTCCAACGCCTCGTGGGGGGCGGGAAGGCACCCCTGTGACTGGTCACAAAAATAATGTAAGGTAACACCCCTACCCCTTTTCCAACGCCTCGTGGGGGCGGGAAGGCACCCCTGTGACTGGTCACAAAAATAATGTAAGGTAACACCCCTACCCCTTTTCCAACGCCTCGTGGGGGCGGGAAGGCACCCCTGTGTCTGGTCACAAAAATCATGTAAGGTAACACCCCTACCCCTTTTCCAACGCCTCGTGAGGGCGGGAAGGCACCCCTGTGGCTGGTCACAAAAATAATATAAGGTAACACCCCTACCCCTTTTCCAACGCTTCGTGGGGGCGGGAATGCACCCTGTGACTGGTCACAGAAATAATGAAAGGTAACAGCCCTACCCCTTTTCCAACGCCTCGTGGGGGCATACGTAAGGAAAGCGAGGTTATGTCCATCTAACAGAACCGGCAGGACAGAAAAATAAATTTCTTTAATTCATATTTTTAAACAAGTAAGTTATTTGTTAATTATAAATAGAAGAATATCTCGAGACCTATTTGCGAGATATCGACTTAAAAGTATTTGAGCCGTTTTTCTCGTAAAAAAATCCCATATCGGAATGAACTTTAAGAAATTATATACATTTGAAAAAAGTTTTAAAAATCGATATATCTCGTAAACTATTCGAGATATCGATTTAAAACTTTCAGATTCGTGTTTCTCACCAAAAATCCTATAGGAATCCGCTTTAAAACTTTGTCGCCACGGATATCGTAATCTTGCCGAAAAGGATTTAAGTTAGTGTGAGTGTACGACCCGTGCTTTGCTGTAATGCATGCAAGCGCAGCATTTATGTAAATTGCTTCGTGGCCACCTTCGATCTTACTTCTCTTTCTTCATTCTTTCTCTTTTCTCATTTCTCTGTCATTTCTCAAGAGTTATACCATTAGTATACCATTAAGCCATTTCCCTTTCAGGGTAGGCGTGACACTACCCGACTCGGGTAGTGTTTCTAGGTGGATAGTTTTCTTGTAGTTATAAATATCTACAAGTGTGGGCTCACCACACCCACGATGTTATGATTTTAAATAAAGCCTTCTTCAAATTATCTCTTGATTTTTCCAAAATTTAGGCAGCTCCACCAAAATTCATTTTTGCGTAGGCAGGCAGTTAACAATCGAATAGTTTGGCTTCGAAGAAGTTGGGGACCAATTATGAAAGAAGCTCGAAAGTATAAGTCCAATGGTTAAAAAAAATTGAAAATAAGAAGTTGCTTTCTACTTTTAACATTATTGCGCAAAAGATACTGTATTACCTTTACAATTTAGTTTAGCACAGTTCAACTGAATTTTCAACAAACATTTTTGTTGGTTTTTTAGTAATAAATCTAGCAAATATGAAAAATTCTGATATCAAGAATCTTTGCCCCTCCACTCAATTGTAAATAATATATAAAAGCAGCTGATTCTGACGAAATTCTTCCTCTCCAGCAGCATTCTTGAGTTCTCTATCGTTATCACTGCTCGTACCTAGAGAACAATGAAGATCGTCACTCTATTATTTGCCTTCGTGGCTTTGCTCACTTTCGCAAGTATGTGCACATAAAACCTAATACATAATATATATGTAACATATTATCAAAAATTGTTAATAATCCTGATCTATAATTTTACTTCCAAATATATAATGTAACATTCATAATTGAGACTGTGCAAATCAATATCTTCATTCAGTGCCACGTTGTCAGATCAAAACCTCTTAACATATGGAAATTAAAAAAATGATGATTAATGCATTCTTTCATTTAATTGATGAATATTATTCTTAAATTTGGCTTCTGAATGAAAGATGTAAAACAATAATTATTTGCATTTCAAATTTTTTTAAATCAATACTCTTATTGTAGTGCCACGTTATCAGCTTGCAAACTTGTAACACATGGAGAGTAAAAAATGGAAACTAACGCAGTTTCATAACTGTTAATCTTGAAATTGGCTTTTATGTGTACAATATGAATTTACAGACATGAATTTGGAACTTCTTTTCCAATTAATATTCTCATTTAGTGCCACGTAGTAAGAATGGAATCTCGTAACATACGGCAATAAAAAACTGAGGATTAACGCAATGGTTAAGTTTATCCAAGAATATTAATTCAAAGTTTGTCTTC
>CAKNYM010042526.1:25824-38876 GCA_932195095.1 Andricus curvator
TTTCCAATTAATATTCTCATTTAGTGCCACGTAGTAAGATTGGAATCTCGTAACATATGGAAATAAAAAACTGAGGATTAACGCAATGCTTAAGTTCATCCAAGAATATTAATTCCAAGTTTGTCTTCTAATTGTACAATATAGAATTTAGAAGAAAAATGGAATTGAAAAAAAAATTGTAATAAATATTTTCATTTAGTGCTGCGTTGCCAGGTCCGAATCTTTTAACATATGGAAACAATAAATGATGATTATTACAATATTCCATTCTATTTATAATTGTTATCAATTTCAAATAAAAATTCTTAATCTACCATATAAAATCTACAATGAAAATTTGCATTACAATTTTTTTTCAATAAATATTTTCATTTAGTGCCACGTAGGCAGATTGAAATATTGTAACATATGGTCATTAAAGAAATGACGATAATTGCCATATTTTATTTGATTGACAGATAATAATCTCAACTTTAATTCCTAAATGAACCATATGGAATTTACAATTATCATTTGCATTTGAAATTTTTTTAAATCAATACTTTTATTGTAGTGCCACGTTATCAGCTTGCAAACTTGTAACATATGGATAGTAAAAAATGGAAACTAACGCAGTTTCATAACTGTTCATCTTGAAATTGGCTTCTGAGTGTATAATATGAATTTACAGACATGAATTTGAACCTTTTTTTTCAATTAAGATTTTCATTCGGTGCCACGTAGCAATATTGAAATCTCGTAACATATGGAAATAAAAAACTGAGGATTAACGCAATGGTTAAGTTTATTCATGAATATTAATTCAAAGTTTGTCTTCTAATTGTACAATATAAAATTGACAAAAAGAAAATTGAATTGAAAACAAAATTTTAATAAATATCTTCATTTAGTGCCGCGTTGCCAGATCCGAATCTTGTAACATATGGAAACAAGAAATGATGATTATTACAATATTTCATTCTATGTGTAATTGTTATCAATCTCAAATAAAAATTCTTAATCTACCATATAAAATCTACAATGAAAATTTGCATTAAAATTTTTTTTTAATAAATATTTTCATTCATTGCCACGTAGCCAGGTTGAAATATTGTAACATATGCTAATCAAAGAAATGACGATAATTGCCATATTTTATTTGATTGTTAAATATTAATCCTAACTTTGATTCCTAAATAAATCATACAAAATTTAGAATTATCACCTGCATTTGAAAAATTTTTAAATTCATATTTCAAATGTAGTGCCATGTCACCAGATTGAAAACTTGTACATATGTTTAGTGCCACGTTGCTAGATCGCAATCTTGTAACATATGGAGAGAAAAAAATTACGAATTATGTAATGTTTGACCTTATTAATAAATAATATTCCTAAATTTGATACGTAAATATACTATATAAAATTTTCAGTTTCAGTTTTCATCTGAAATTTCATTAAATATTTATGGCACAATTTGTGCCATATGGAAATTAAAAAATGGAGACTTACACCATTTCATACATTTAAGTGTACAATATTACATTAAACAAATTTGAATCTGAAAATACTTTGAAATTAATGTTTTGATTTAGTGCCACGTTGCTAGAATGGAATCAGTTTTTTTAAATCTCAATCTTAAATGGTGGATTCCACGTCATTTGCTTACGGACATTTTTGTGTCCTAATGGGATTTGGCTGTAATTCTGGATATATGATCGCTTGGTCGTGAAAAAAATTCCACCAAATATTTATCGAAAATTAAAAAAAATGGCGGAAATATGGGACTTTGAGTTTTTGGGAATTTTTTGTTTTAAAATGATGTATCTTGGGTTCTCATTAACCGATTTAACTTTTCGACGTCTCAATTTACTTGATTTAAGATACATTAAAAAATTGGAAAATTGAAGAAAAAAAAATTTCCTGAAAATTTGGTGAAAAATAATAAAAATGAAAAATGCGTTTCCCAAAAAAGCTTTTTTAATTTAATTTAATTTTTTCGTCAAAGGAAGGTATAAGTGTAGTCCTGAAATTATTGGAGTAGTTTTGCCACTGGTTTTCGAGAAAAAAATCAAACGTCAGGTCTTCTATGGCGCGGCGCGGGTGAGTAGGACAAATTAAAATATCTGTGGACAAATTAATTGTCAAACCAAAATTATTTTCATCACGTTTGAATTTTTTCATGAATGAAAATTAATCGAATTCTGCATACATTGTTTATGTACGATATTTTAAGAAAGGTTTGGTATACTTTTTTTATTTCATGAGCAAAATTACAATAACTAACATTTTTGACTTTTGAAGAATACCGTTCGTTATAAAATATTCAGATTCATTCAAAAAGATCTTGAATCAATAACACAACATTTAGAAATGTTTTTCAGTAGAACTGTAGAAGTTCAACATATATTGAATCATATATATATTTATTATATTTATATTAAAGTCGAAGATTTTGGTTGTTTTAATTTTTTTTCTGTAATAAAAAAATTATAAGAAACAATTTTTTTTTTAAATCGGATTTCAACGATGTATGCAGAAATTTATTAATTTTTGCTTATGAAAAAATTTCGAATATGATGAAAATAATTGTAGTTTGTCAACTGATTTTTTCCACAGACACATTAATTTTCCCTACTGAGCCGCGCCGCGCCATAAAAGACATAACATTTGAAATTTTTTCCCGAAAACTAGTGTCAACGCCACTCTAATTATATGAGGACTTGTAGACCACACTTGTACCTACCTCTGAGGAAAAAATAAAAAAGGCATATTTTGCGAAACGCGTTTTTCATTTTTATTTTGTTCACAAAATTTTCGAGAACTTTTTGTTTTAAATTATTTTATTTCAATATGTATCTTAAAACATGTAAATTGAGACGACGAAAAGTTAAATCGGCCAATTAGAACCCAAAATGCGTCATTTTCAAAAAAAAAACTGTCCAAAAATTCAAAGTTCCATATCTGCGCTATTTTCTCGAATTCTCGAAAAATATTTGGTGAGTTATTCTTCCAGTTTACAAAAATGTCAAATCTCTAATTTACAGAAGTCGGTGCTATGGATGATGACAGTGGAGTTGGTCGTGGTGGAGGTGGTACTGCACCTCCAAATCAGCATCCAGGTAATGACAATGCTTCATCCCACGCCTTAGAGCTTATCTTCTGATTAACAGTTAGTTTTCCAGTGTACACAAATTCCATGAATAACTTTTTTACAGATATTGGTCCTTGGGCTAATCATCGTCATACTCATCCTACTAAAATTCTGTACCGTGTTCCTGGTCATCCTCATCGTCCACAAAGGCAGATACGAATAGGAAAAGTGGTAAATGGCCGTCTTACAGATTATCATTTACTTCAAGGGGAACTCATTCATGATTATGAAATCATATCCTGTCATGGTCCACATGGTTACGCTATTGTTGACCTCAATGATAGCGAACGCTTATATGCATGTCTCAAACCCTTTTTCACTCATCGAGAGTCTATAAATAGGGAGCGAACTGGTGACCCTCCAGTTTACCTCGCTATTGTATTACAAGAAGGTAGGCCCAAACTCGATGCCAATCTTGCACCTCGCGATGAGACGTCAGCATTCGAAGCTCGCAGACTTCTATTTCATGGCCCAGTCTTTCGTGCTGTCTTTGGTGTGGGACCTTTCGGGCGCGTTCGTTACGCACAGCCGAATGCAACTGAAGTTGAAGGAGAACTATATAAATACACTGCTGTACTTCCTAGACCATAAAAAGGGAGAGTTGTGAATCTCTGAATTTTGAGATCTCCTCTTCGGAATTTCATTAGAGCATCGGGTTCACTGAATTCAAGTTTCCCACCTCTCGCCTTCATGAGCTTGCTTTCGTCATCTTTTCATTTATGGGTTTGAATTGAATTATATTTCAATAATCGAAGCAATTAAGCATTTTAAAGTATAAATTTGTGTGCGGATAAAATAACTAAATAATTCCATTATTGATATATACCGACCTAATTTTTTCTCGGTGGTCCGGAGACACTGATTTTGTTCCAGCTGATCAACAGAAGGCTCAACCAAATTCGAGCAAATGTTCGCTCCTTGGCCGATTTGCCCCCTTATCACCAGGGTAGGTCAGTCGAAGAAAGGCTTGAGTCACCCGTCGCTCCGTTTAACTATTAAATTTCCTCTCGATCGAGGAGTCTCCTTTCACCCCGCCAATCCTACTCCGGAAGGACACGTACCATCCACTCGAAAGCCGCTCGATGATGTGAAAAAATTTACTGCAAGTTTCCGGAGAAAAACCGCAGAAAGACTCTAATTAAAGAATCCAAGTTCATCATCCACACCGCCTGGTTGGGAATTCTTCAGCCACAGACAGCCGGCACCTGCCCCAACGAGGACTCCTTCCAGGCCCTGGATGTATTCATTCCCAAGGAGGTTGTTCATCCAGATCATCCTCAGAAGCCCGAGGAGAAGAAGAGGATACTTGACTGTCTGAGAAGCCTGGAGGTTCAGTCCCTTCTGTGTAGAGATCCTGCAGAGAGAACCTTCGTTATCGAAAGGTTCTTGGCGGCACTCTGGAAATAACACACTCTGGGACATGGGACTGGAACATTGATAGTTAATCATCGCGGCCAAGGAAAAAAGAACCTATCTACTACCAACTCGAAGCCAAAGGGTCGCTCCAAATGACATGCAGAAATTGGACTTCTGGTTAAAACACACACAAGGATATATCTATCTTGAAAACCTTCACCAGTTGTCCTCCTAGGATCAATTCTCCAAATCCTCCTCCCGAATTGCCGCTTTGACCCTCCTTCTTTTCTTCCCCCCTAAGTGTACTTCCCTCACTCAACATACGGGAGAACCTATCAACTCTCAAGAACAGCGAAGATCTTGAATCGATCTGAAAGGTCGTGGAAATTTTACTAATTAATTATTGTTGAAAGACTTGTTGTACTATTGAATGATAATAAAATTATTTCAAATCACAATTTTTAAATCAATAGTTAATGAAATACGAATTTCAAGAAACCATTATATTCTTCGTCACACCGACCCCTATATTGAGACTTTGCATGCACCCATGTGATATGCAAAGTAATTTTGTTCCAGCTGACAAATCGAGAATAATATTGACGCATGCGCACTTGGATTCTTATATACTTTCCGCAACAGTAAAACCGATACCCATGCGCACTTTAAAAACAAGGTACTTTGCTTAACGGCAGACTATTTTTCGAAATTTTAGAAAATCATTTGAAATTTTCTCAGAAACCTCAAGAACGTTTTTTTGTTCTCTCGATACATTTAAAAATTTTTAAAGAAGCTTTTTTTGCTATAAATAATCTGAAATCTCCTGAAGATTGAAACAATTTTCAAATCTTTTTGAAACTTCTAAAACCTCGAAATATCTTTTGAAATAATTCAAGGTGATACCTTTTTTTAAATTTTCCCCTGCGTGATGATTTTTCATTGTTCTATAGACGAAAAATAATACTCTCCCAAAACCTACACCCCCTCCCCACTTCCTGAACGTATCACGTATTTTGTTAATGACCCCTTTTCGAGATTTTGAAATCTTCAAAACTTGAAATTATTCTTTCAAAATAGGACCTCAGTCACATTAAATTATACCACGTTATCTCGTCCTCAAGATCAAATAATGTAGTAACGTTAGTTGCTCAATTCATCACAGCATTTGAAATCCCACCAAGAAGATATTTTCCTCTATCAAATAACATTTATCTTCGACTTGGAATTACGTATGACTAACTTCATTATGTTTGCTGTGCGATCCAATTCACACGTAAGAAAATTTTCGGCCATTTTTTTTAATAGAGAATTTTCGTATTTTCATTCGTGAACTGGGAAAAACCAAAATGGGATCACCCTACAGGGAGTCCAGACGCGGGAAAAGTCATCGCAGGCACACGGAAGAAAAGTTAAGAAGGAAAATTCGTAGACTTCAAGAGGAGCTTGGTAGTACACCCCGTTCCCATTATTACCGATCTCGGTTCCGACGACGTCTTTATTCGCGATCTACATCGCAAGGATATCATAGATCTAGGTATCCGAACTCATCATCATCAGGCAGTCGTCGTGATTATAGTGGAAACTCCGGAAGAACGAGGCAAATTCGCTTACACAAAAGATTATGTTTATTTTTTCAGAAAATGTGCCCACCAAGACTCTAGAGGTTGTGGCACCACAACAGGTAGCCAATACAGATAAGGACAAAGGTGGCCCTTCAACGAGTACTTTTGATCAGAGTACGCTCAAATTGCTTGAGATGATCCGAAACTCGAAATTCCTGGGCCAGATTTGCACCCTCAATTAGCGGAAAAATGGAATCAAATTCTAACGTCAGGATTTATCAAAGTTGTCGTACCTATGTGGCCCACACAAGCCTGATTCCCCATGTATCAGGAGTTCCTCGTAGCTGAACCAGTTTCATTAAAACCACAAAAAAATTTACTCACGTCTCCTTTCAGGGACAAACATCCACAGAGGAAATCGTTTACCCTGGCTGTCGGGATTTTCTCAGGAATGCCTTCAGACGTAAAGGAACACCGAAATCAGCGATAGATGCAAACTGAAATGATAAATTTTTCAAAGAAATGGTAATTTTTATACCCAAACGGGATAAATTTCCGAACTAAAAATATAATACTAGACCTTCCAGCAGAAAACTTTGATTTTCAACAAAAAACAGTTGGATTTTCTCATTGAATTCTGTTAATTCAGTTCAAATTTAGGCAAAAAAATTATAAAAAGGTGACGTTTTTTGAGAACAGAGCTCACAGAAAGAGATAGAAGAGTTAGAGACCTAGCCTATTAATTGATTAGAAAGAAAAATTTCCAAGAATATAGGGACGATCCAGATACTCCAGGCAAACTAAATTACTTTGAATTTGTATTTGAATAGAGAAGTCTATTGTTGGTTATAATAACTTAAAAGGTAAGTTTTATTAGCATTTATAAAAAAACATTTGCTTTCCTTCAATCGATTTTGTATTATTTTGTGTCCACAAAACATTATTTCTTGGCATTTTTTCCCTCGTTCCCTGCCACGGTTTGGGCAAATTAATTAGTTTCAAAAATTGTTATGAATATAATTGAACTGGTTGAACTTTCTCGATGTCTTCGAGATATCTCGGGCTCCATACCTGAGCTCGATACAATAAGGTGCTTTTCACACGACTATTAAATATTTTTGGAATTGAGTGCCAAGAGTTTAAGTTGATTTTGATAATTAGTGCAAGTGAGGAGTTCGTTGCCAAATTAGCCTTGCCTACTTCGAAGCGTTTTCGAATATCGCCGATTGGGTGAGAGGCAGACCTAAATAGTTATAACTTTTTACAATTTCGATTTCGTTATTGCCATATAGGAATATGCTATACTTACCATTATGCCATGCCCCCCTTTTTGTATAATCATATTCTTTGTTTTATTAATGTCGACTTCCAAATTATTAAGCTTACAGTATTTCCAAAGGCACTTTAAAATTTTTTCATTCCGTTCGCGGTATCTGCAAGGAGTGCAATGTCATCCGAATATGCAAGCAATATTATTTCGGTTAAATGATCTATGGAAACACCCCTGATTCCTTCGTATTTAAGAAAATCTTCGAAGTCCGCGAGTAGCAGCGCGAAGAAGAGAGGGCGCTAACTTCACCCTGCAATACTCCCTTCGTGACCCTAATGGGTTTCGTAGTTCCAGAAATATTTTTGATTGCAATGTTAGCTTTCGCATAAAAATTCATCAAGATTTAAGTAATTTTGTAACCAAAACCAAGATTGTAAATTTTTTTCCATAGGAGATTATGTAAGATAGGGGGGAAGGCCTTGCGGAAGTCGACAAACAGGAAGAATGGCTTACCTCCCTTAGCATTAAGTCTCTTTTGTGACAACGCGCTTTAAGTAAAAATATTGTTTAGGCAACTACGGTTTTTTCTAAATCCAGCTTGGAATTCGGGAAGAAGATTCATTTTGTTCGCCCAATCCGTCTTT
Organism: Andricus curvator; assembly: GCA_932195095.1. Classification (NCBI taxonomy): domain Eukaryota; kingdom Metazoa; phylum Arthropoda; class Insecta; order Hymenoptera; family Cynipidae; genus Andricus; species Andricus curvator. The sequence goes on from CAKNYM010042526.1 coordinate 33,790, forward strand.
CTTTGTGTAATAATCTGGGTAAACGTTTTTGTTACGCAATTGACAAGTGCTATAGGACGGTATTTACTAGGGTCCTGCCTGTCGCCCTTTTTGAAGAATATTTTAAGCTGGATATTGGCCCAGGAATCAAGTATTTTTTCCTGTTCTAAAACTTTGTTAAAAAGGAAGCTCATATGAAGAATCCAATTCTTGGTTTTCGTCTCGATATGCTAATTCAAAGAAAGTCATTGAGCTGTTGGAGGCATTAGCCTCGGGAAAGATTGAAGGGAAGTATTCATAACCATCTATTTAAATCGATAGGATCCTCTGAACTCATTTTAAATCTAAAATTATTGATTATCTCCCAGAAAGTTTTAGAGTCTTTAGCTGTTGCTAGTAGATTCAGGGTTGCTATTCTATGAGCCTCCTTTTTTGATTTTTGAGTTTTGCAATATCACTTTTTGAAGTTATGGTATTGGGAAGCTAATTCGTTTTCGAAGTTTTGCTTTTTACATTTTTTCAGGAGAGTTTTCAGAGGGTTTTTCAAATTCACGCATTCTGCATCAACCCATGGTTTTGATGAGCCCGTTCTGGAACTGGTTAATAAGTTCATACCTAACACTTTCGCATTATTGGATATTGTCTTCATCAGATTATCCGTTATCTCGTTTATAGAGAGGAGCTTTGTTACATTGCAGGGAGAAGACTGCATCGCATTTATAAATTTTTCGGCCAGAGTAATTTTCCATTTTATTTTTTTCTCTAAGTGTTTTGTTACTGTTAGTGACTTCAGGGTGACTGATATTGGAAAGTGATCTGATTGTGTGACTCTGTGCATGACTTTAAAATCTCTCATTTTAAAAATTGCTAATAAATTTATCCATGCCAGATCAATTGTAGATTTCTTATTGTTACAGGTGTAGTAATAATTGTTCGAAAAAACAAATTTTAAACAAAATAGTTCAGTTTTATAGGTAAAAAGTCGAATGTTTTAGAAAAGAGTTGACTCCTAAACTGGAAAGAAGAATTTTCAACAAGAGAGTTATTTTTTGATCAAGAAAGGTGAATTTTTAAAGAAATAGTAAAATATTCAACCAGAACTGAAATGGTTAATTCTTAAGTTTAAAAAACTAGTTTTTAACACACAAAAAATGATTTTGAAGCTGTTGAATTCAACTAAAAAAGACGAAGTTTCATCAATATATTTAATCCTTAACCAAAATAAGTAGTATTTTAAGTAGGCCACCTATGTTGGAAAAGATTTCCCCAGGCTTTGGTCTCAAACAAGATGAAAATAAAGTGGCTGGCGACCTTCTCAGCATAAAACACGAACCAGCTATGACTCTCTCGGTAAAAATAGCCTCTGAATGGACTGAAACTTTAATTCACGAAAATCATGCACACGGTAAAGGTAAAGGTACAGTTTCAGGCGATGAATGGAGACTACATATTTGGAATGCTAGATGGGTGAATGATCTTCAGGTAAAAGAATTACGAGAAACCATGTAGTCATACACGTAAGGAAGCTAGATATTTTATGCGTACCTGAAACAAAGAAAAACTGATGCGATATCAGAAACATAGAAAATGGGGTATCAAAAGACGGACTTGAAATATGGTCAGGAGTAAACATTGAATCACATGGTAGTAAAGGGGTCGGTTTGATTACGAATTGAAGAGCAAGTCAGCATATCATGGAACATGGAATTATATCTCCAAAATTGTTGCGGTTTAGAATATAAGTAGGAATCAAAAGATTATTTAGCATAGCGTGCTACGCTCCTATTGATTGTGATCCAAACGACGTAAAAGACGCCTTCTGGGACACTGTAAATAATACAATAATTACTTGAGATCATGATGAAAGAATCATTCTGCTAGAAAATATGAATGGTTGCGTGGACGTCCGAGATCAGTATACAGAAAGGGTTCTAGGTAATTTTTGGGATCCAAAACCAAATGATAACGGAGACAGATTAGTTAGCTTATGCATAGAAGAGGGCTTATTTATTACAAATACCTGATTTAGGCATAATCTGATCCACGTGTTCACCTGGTTTAAACGGAATAGCCAAAGTAGAATGGACTGTGTTGTTAGGGACTTAGGTCAGGGATGGAGAAGAAGGAGAACCAAACAGAACAAACACGAATCAAGATTTAGAGTTTACAGAAACCAGAAGTGCTAATAAACTTTCAGAATAAGACAAACAAACGGATGGGAGAGGCAACTTGGAAGGCGCTAATAGACAATAAAAATATAGAGAGCGCATTGGCTATGGTCGAGGATGTCATTGTTAGGATTGCGACTAAAGTGTGTGGTACTGCGGTTGTAGGAAGAAAATCTGGTGATGCATGATGGAATGATGAAATTCAAGCAGCCCGACAAGAAAAGAAAGAAGCGTACCACAAAACGTTGGAAATCACAGGTCTTAGCGATGAGAAGCAAAATAGACATGAAAATGATTGCAGACACAAAAAGAGGAAAGTTAAATGACCAGTCAAGGAAAGTAAATATGAAATCAGAACAGACGAAAAGAAGAAAATGCAAAACGACTTCGAAGGAAGCAAAGAACTGTTTCAAACAAGGATAAAGGGAAATAAAAGTACAGAGTTTGTCAGCATGAGAAATATCAAGGGTGAAATGATATATGATGCAAACGGGACAGTGAACGCTTCAAGAGACTTTTTTCAAGAATTAATGGGAGATGAAGCTACGGGACGGCAAAACTGCGGTATAGATATAATTGAGAACTTAAAAAATGGTGAGGCTGTTGGTGTAGACAGTATTACGCTGAAATTCTCAAATGCGGTGGCGAGTACATACCTCACTGGTTGTCCAAATTGATAAATTTATGTATCAAGATGGGAGAAGTCCCAGACAAGTGGAAAAAAGCGTTTATGGTACGAATATACAAAGGACAGGGAGATAAAAGCAAATGCAATGATTAAATAGGGATCAGCGTATTAAGTACCGGAAGTAAAATATATTCAAAAATACTTATTTAAATTGTAATGAAAATAACAGAAGAAAAGATATGGGAAGTCCAAGGCGGATTTATGTGTGACCCTAGTTGACATATGGGAAACAAATCGGTTTAGATGGTTCCGGCATGTTGAGAGAATGAATAATGAGAGACTAATGAAACGATTTTACTGTTTTTGATTTGAAAAGAAAATTTTCATTTCATTTTATAAAATTTCATAAAGAATTCGTTTGAGTTCAAAAGATATCTCAGACACGTAGAAGTGAAAAAACTTTTGTTTTATAGTTTTGAAATTTCCGAAATCTTGCTTTTTCGAAGTATTTTTAAACCGTTTAAATATTCTCCTTGAATCTGTATTTCAAATCGATGTTTTATTTTCATTTTCTCAAAAATCTTAAAAAATATTGTTTATTATATTTTTATATAATTGGTTGATTCTCTTGAAACATTTCTAAAATCTCAAGAAGCTTCTAAACTTTTTGTTTGAAATTTCCAGAAATCTATGTGTTCAAAATTTTTTTGAATCTTTCCTACTTTTAAATTATTTTTCGATCTTTTCAGCAGGTTCCAAGTATCTTTTGAGCCTACCCGATTTTTTTTAAACTTTGTAACCTTGCCAAATTGTAAAATTTTGGTTTTGATTTCCCAATAAGGCATTCGACTTTTAAATAGGGCGGTATGATAATGTCGGTGCTCGCACTAGCTTTGTAGAAGAGATCGAATAGTTTGGCATTAAAGAAACTGGAAACCAATTATGAAAAAAGCTCAAGACCAGAAGTCTAATGGTTGAAAAAAATTGAAAATAATAAGTTGCTTTCTACATTTAACATTTTTACCTAATCATTCCGTAAGTGCTGTCGAATTTTTTCTCGCACAAAAGATACTGTATTACCTTCACAATTTAGTTTATCACGGTTCAACTGAATCTTAAACAAACATTTTTGTTCGTTTTATTAGTAATGAATTTAGGAAATATGAAAAATTCAGATATCAAGAATCTTTGCCCCTCCACTCAATTGTAAATAATCTATAAAAGCAGCCGCTTCTGACGAAATTCTTCCTCTTTAGCAGCAGTCTTGAGTTCTCTATCGTTATCTCTGGTCGGATCTAAAAACAATGAAGATCGTCATTCTATTCTTTGCCTGCGTGGCTTTGCTCACTTTCGCAAGTATGTGTACATAATGACCAATACATAATATAAAAAATTGTTAATAATCCTGATCTATAATTTGACTTCCAAATATATAACGTAACATTGATAATTCAAACATTGCAATCAATATCTTCATTCAGTGCCACGTGGTCAGATCAAAACCTCGTAACATATGGAAACTAAAAAAATGATGATTAATGCCGTTTTTCATTTTATTGATGAATATCATTCTTGAATTTTGCTCCTGAATTAACGATGTAAAACAATAATTATTTGCATTAAATTTTGTTTAAACAATACTTTTATTGTAGTGCCACGTTATCAGCTTGAAAACTTGTAATATATGGAGAGTAAAAAATGGAAACTAACGCAGTTTCATAACTGTTAATCTCGAAATTGGCTTCTATGTGTACAATGTGAATTTACAGACATGAATTTGGAACTTCTTTTCCAATTAATATTCTCATTTAGTGCCACGTAGTAAGATTGGAATCACGTAACATATGGCAATAAAAAACTGAGGTTTATCGCAATGGTTAAGTTTATCCAAGAATATTAATTCAAAGTTTGTCTTCTGAATTGTACAATATAAAATTTCTAAGAAAAATTGAATTGAAAAAAAATTTAATAAATATGTTCATTCAGTGCCACGTTGTCAGGTCAAAACCTCGTAACATATGGGAACTGAAAAAATAATTATTGATGCGTTTTTTCATTTTATTGACGAATATTATTCTTAAATTTTTCTTCTAAATTAACGATGTAAAACAATAATTATTTGCATTTGAAATTTTTTTGAATCACTACTTTTATTGTCGTGCCACGTTATCAGCTTGAAAACTTGTAACATATGGAGAGTAAAAAATGGAAACTAACGCAGTTTCGTAACTGTTAATCTCGAAATTGGCTTCTATTTGTACAATATGAATTTACAGACATGAATTTGGAACTTCTTTTCCAATTAATATTCT
>CAKNYM010042526.1:38886-72607 GCA_932195095.1 Andricus curvator
CTTCTTTTCCAATTAATATTCTCATTTAGTGCCACGTAGTAAGATTGAAATCTCGTAACATATGGAAATAAAAAACTGAGGATTTACGCAATGGTTAAGTTCATCCAAGAATATTAATTCAAAGTTTGTCTTCTAATTGTACAATATACAATTTAGAAGAAAAATGGAATTGAAAAAAAATTGTAATGAATATTTTCATTTAGTGCTGCGTTGCCAGATCCGAATCTTTTAACATATGGAAACAATAAATGATGATTATTACAATATTTCATTCTATTTATAATTGTTATCAATTTCAAATAAAAATTCTTAATCTACCATATAAATTCTACAATGAAAATTTGCACTAAAAATGTTGTTCAATAAATATTTTCATTTAGTGCCACGTAGGCAGATTGAAATATTGTAACATATGGTCATTAAAGAAATGACGATAATTGCCATGTTTTATTTGATTGACAAATAATAATCTCAACTTTAATTCCTAAATGAACCATATGGAATTTACAATTATCATTTGCATTTGAAATTTTTTTTAATCAATACTTTTATTGTAGTGCTACGTTATCAGCTTGCAAACTTGTAACATATGGAGAGTAAAAAATGGAAACTAACGGAGTTTCATAACTGTTAATCTTGAAATTGGCTTCTAAGTGTACAATATGAATTTACAGACATGAATTTGAAACTTTTTTTCCCAATTAATATTTTCATTTAGTGCCACGTAGTAAGATTGGAATCGCGTAACATATGGAAATAAAAAACTGAATCAAAAACATTACGAATAATGTAATGTTTGATTTCATTAATAAATATTATACCTAAATTCGATATGTAAATGTACTATACAATATGATCGCTTGGTCGCGAAAGAAATTTCTCCAAATATTTTTAAAAAATTCGAAAAAATGGCGGAAATATGGGACTTTGAGTTTTTGGACAATTTTTTTGTTTGAAAATGACGTATCTTGGGTTCTAATTGACCGATTTAACTCTTCGACGTCTCAATTTACTTGATTTAAGATACATCTAAAAATTATAAAATTAAAAAAAATTTTTTTTGAAAATTTGGTGAAAAAAATAAAAATGAAAGACGCGTTTCCCAAAAAATGCCTTTTTAATTTCCTTATATTTTTTCGTCAGAGGGAGATATAAGTGTGGTCTACTCGCAAACTCCTTTTGTCTATAGATTCTGGGAATTTAGCTGAAATTAAGCGACCAAAAATTGCTAATCCGCAGAAAATTATTTTTATCTACTTATTTGTTTATATCTTTTTCAATAAATGTTCAAACTTCTACAGTTCTACTGAAAAAAATTTCCAAATTATTGTGCCAAAGATTCTAAATCTTTTTCAATGAATCTAAAGATTTTATAACATTTTATAATATTTATAATCAGGTATTCTTCTAAAGCCCATTTCTAAAAAATTGGATGTCAACGATGTATGCAGAAATGTATTGTATGTATGTATACCATTAAGCCATTTCCCTTTCAGGGTAGGCGTGACACTACCCGATTCGGGTAGTGTTTCTAGGTTGATAGCTTGTAGTAAAATAACTACAAGTATGGGCTCACCACACCCACGATGTGCCAACAGCACTCGGTTTTCTCGAATGGTCACCCATCCAAGTACTAACCGCGCCCAACGCTGCTTAACTTCAGTGATCTGACGAGAACTGGTTTTTTCAGCGTGGTATGATAAAAAATAATAAAAAATAATATAATAATAATAATAATAATAAAAATAGTTAGTCGGTACTTTATTAATTTTTGTTTATAAAAAAATTTCGAATATGGTGAAAATAATTGTGGTTTGACAATTAATTTGTCCACAGACATTTTAATTTGTCCTACTGAGTCGCGCCGCGCCATAAAAGACCTAACGTTTGAATTTTTTTTTCGAAAACCAGTGACAAAGCCACTCCAATAATTTTAGGACTTGTAGACCACACTTCTACCTACCTCTGAGGAAAACGTAAAAAAGGCATATTTTGGGAAACGCGTTTTTCATTTTAATTTTTTTTCTCACCAAATGTAACTTCCAAACGTACAATATAAAATTCACGGTTACAAAATTGATCAAAAAAGTTTTTTATAAGCATGTTTGGTAGAAGCCACGTTTGGCAGGTTAAAATCTTCTCAAATATAAAAATGAGAAGATGACTATTAACGTCAAGTTTTATTTTATTCATGATTGATAATTCCAAGCTTAACTTCTCAATGGACAATATAACATTCCAAATTACGAGTTTTCATTTGAAAAATTTTTTGTTACAAATTTTTAAGTCAATTCCCCTAATTCACTGATTTCTGTAATAAAACTTTTCCCTCTAAAAAAATGCGAGGTATTCAAAAATGGATTTTTTGTCACAAAAATTCAGTTTAAATATCTGTTTTTGATAATGAAAAAGTTTTTGAAATTTCTGTCTTTGAAAAATATATTTTTCTAGCCCTGCGTCTTATTATGAATGAAAAAAATACATATGAACATCCTCAAGATCACCAAACTTATAAAATTTCAAGGAAAGGGCCAAAATGTTCAATGTTGCATACGAGCACGTCAGAGCAAAAAAAGACTCCGCAGAGCCGTGAGGAAAAACGAGACAAGTACCGTTAGAAAGAAAAACTCTTAAGCAGAATGCCTGAAGAGCAAGGCAGCGCAGCGATAATTGTCTCGCTTTTGCTCTCGACTCTGCTGAGTCTTCCTTTTGCTCTGAGGTGCGCATATCTCCTAAGTTTTTTGGATTGTTACAAATTATTTTAGGATTTTCCTCTTAACTTCTAAGAGAACTAATACTGGGATATGGAAGGGAGGAGTGGAACATATGGGAAAGATATTAGGAAAGAGTAGCGAATAGGTTACATATATGGGTAGGGCTCAAAGAAAAAATAAGTTATAGGACATATAGAAGTGAACTTGGGTAAGGATAGTGGAAAGCAAAATGGGAAGGGAAGATTGGAGGAAGGAGTAGGTTAATTCAAATTCATCATGTGTGTCAATGATATCGATCAGATAATTTTCTCACTTTACTTCCACTTCACTTTCACTAAAACATTTAGTTCTTTATCTATAGTGTTTGTCAGTTGTTCGTCAGTGAGGTAAAGGTGGAAGTAAAGTGAAAAGGCTACATAATTGATCGCCTGCATAAATCGAAATACTGGTGAGTGTATTCATAACGGAGTATGCAAATATAAATCCCGCTGCCTTAGTGCTTATCTTCTGATTAACAGTTAGTTTTCCAGTTTACAAAAATGTCAATTTCCTAATTTACAGAAGTCGGTGCTATGATGAGTGACAGTGAAGCTGCTCGCCGTAGAAGAATTACACGTCGACTTCCCCGTCCAGGTAATGCCAATGATTCATCCCGCTGCCTGAGTTCTAATATTCTAATTAACAGTTACTTTTCCAGTTTACAAAAATGTCAAATCTCTACTTTACAGAAGTCGGTACTTTAATTAATGAAACTGGAGGTGATTGGGGTTTCGGACGTCGTACTGCACCTCAAAATCAGCATCCGGTTCCAGGTAATGACAATGCTTCATCCCGCTGCCTTAGAGCTTATCTTCTGAATAACCGTTACTTTTCCAGTGTACAATAATGCCAAATCTCTACTTTACAGAAGTCGATCATATGGATGATGACAGTGAAGCTGGTCATGGTGGAAATGGTTCTGAACCTGGAAATGCCCATCCAGGTAATGCCAATGCTTCATCCCGCTGCCTTAGAGCTTATCTTCTGACTAACAGTTATTTTTCCAGTGTACACAAATTCCATAAATCACTTTTTTACAGATATTGGTCCTTGGGCTAATCATCGACACACACATCCAACTAAAATTATAAATCCTGTTCCTGATCATCCTCGTCGTCCACAAAGGCAGATACGAATAGGAAAAGTGTTAAATAGCTGTCTTACAGATTATCATTTACTTCAAGGAGAACTTATTCATGATTATGAAATCATATCCTGTCATGGTCCACATGGTTACGTTATTGTTGACATCAATGATACAGAACGCTTATATGCATGTCTGAAACCCTTTTCTTATCATCGAGAGTCTATAATTAAGGAGCAAACTGGTGACCCTCCAATTTACCTCGCTGTTGTATTAGAAGAAGGTAAGCCCAGACTCGATGCCAATCTTGCACCTCGCGATGAGACGCCAGCATTCAATTCTCGCAATCTTCTATATCATTGCTCACTCGAACGTACTATCTTTGGTCGGGGACCTTTTGGGCGCGTACGTTACATACTGCCGAATGGAACTGAAGTTGAAGGACCACTATATAAATACATTTAATTTAAAAATATGAATTTGTGTGCGAATAAAATAACTAAATAATTCCATTATTGACATATGAATGCATAAGTAAATAATGTAAATGTTTGGTTATTGGTATATTCAATACTACAGCTTAAATTGAATTTTCTTCTTGATAATCGAAACCAATACGCATTTGTATAGATGAATAAGATATAAGAATAGCTATAGATAATAATTTTTATGGAAAACATATACTTCACACTACGAGTTACCAATGCATCTAGCTAAAAAGTAATGTTTTATCGTCGACATGTTTATATTCTCCCGCAAATAAATATCAGGTTTTAGAAATGAATAGTTTCTTCAATAATTTTAAGATAAATATAACACACAGAAAACGGAGAGAAACACAGAACGGCTAGCAGGAAACAGGCATCAACGCGCAATGAAGCTATTGGCGCGCGGGCACCACAAATCAACATTGTGGGGCAAACTCGAGAAATGATATCCCCTCTCCGCTCCAATTATGCAGAGTGGGAACTTGATTAAATGGATTGATTGATTGCATTTTTTAACCAAAATAACAATCAGCCCTTTTCAGGGTTTCTAACTTTATTTTACGAGGGATGTTTGTTTTGTCCAAAACATGATCTTCTCCCTATAGACGAGTGGGGCTAGCCTCCTGGCCAGAATCAGTTTTGTTAGATTGTTTGATGCTCATGATAGATTGATAGATTCTGTTCTATCAGACGCATCAAACTGATCGACTACCAAATCGAGGCCACCATGGCTTCCAATCCTGGAGGAAGCAATTTGCCATCGGATTCAACAGAAACAAGCACCGTAGAGGCTATGGATGAGGACGCCTGGACAGTCGTCTCGTCAAGGAAACGCAGGAGAACCGGATCAGGTTCGATTAAATCTATTTCGTCCACTACATCTAGCAGCGGCAGTACCACTGCCAACCCACCAGAAATTAACACTAAAAAAGACCCAATCGCGGCAATCACTAAAAAAACAATAGTACCGGGAAAAATACCCCCAATCAACGTGATCATCGATGAGGCAAATCACCCCTATACAGGCCTTCATAAGATCTTTAAGGACTCTGCTAAATATAAACCAATAGTTTATAGCATCGGCTCCGATGTCTATTCTTTTCGTGTGTCACACATAGAAGATTATCGCGCGATCATAACTAACCTCGAAACCCAAGGATTCCAGTATTATCTATATAAAAATGTCGAGGCACCCTCTATCAAACTTGTGATAAGGAACATTCCCATTTCTTATCCTGAAACCTCCATATATGACGAACTCAAGGAAGAGGGATTCGCAATTACCTCAGCTAGCCGCATGCGTAACCGGCAAACTAAAAAAGCCATGCCAATGATCTTAATTACAGTTTCCAACACACCACAAGCAAAAGAATTGCTTAAACTTCAGTGCCTAGCCTTTTTAAAAATTAAAGTAGAGCCCTACGTCAAACCGAAAGAAACCTCTCAGTGCTTTAACTGTCAGAGGTTTCATCACTTTGCCGACATGTGCCACGCTACCCCATGCTGCGTTTAATGTGGGGACGCGCACACTAGCTCTAGCTGCAAAAAAAAACGCCAGACACCGGCTACCTGTGCTAATTGCAAGGAAGACCATCCAGCTAACTATAAAGGCTGCGCAGCGTTTAAAAAAGCCTCTAGAAAGCCTACTAAAAACACTCATTCCAAACCTTATAATAATCTAAAGGATACTGTTCCCAGCAAGCCCCTTGCACCACTGATTTCGCCAAGTCAAAGCTACCCTCAAGAACAAGTAGCTCCCGTAAACCCCCCGCGCGTACAGAATAAAATACCATACAGCACCAAAGTTACCCCAAAACGCGCGAATGAGACCCAAAATAAACCATAAGTTACAAAACGGACTGAAAATCAAGTCAACAAACCTAACACCGACACCCTTCGCATTGCGGAAGAAAACTTTGATCCAGTGATCGCTGCCGTTAAGAATACACCTTCTAAAGATATTAAAGTTAACCTAGTTATCTTAATAAAAAAAGCCACGGATTTAACAACCGAGATAATGGGAGGAAAAATTAGCATGAATGAAGCTATCAAGCAAACAGCCGAGATTATAACTAGTATATTAGCAATTGCCCTTGCAAATGGCAGTACACAATAATAAAACTCTTAAAATAATTGTTTGGAACGCTCAGGGAATACTTCAGAAAAGACAAGAATTATCCACCTACCTCTATAAAAACAACATTACCATCTGTCTGCTCAGCGAAACTCTACTTCGCGAATCCCTTCAAATTAAACTACGCGGTTACAAAATATATAGAAACAACACTAACAGGAGAACTACAATTTTAATTCAAGAAAATATAGAATAACATGAATTAATAATTCCCAAACTTGACTCCCTCGAAGCTACTGCTATAGAAATCAAGATACACGGGAATCCATATGCAATTGTCTCTCTTTACCAGACCCCCTCCCGCGATTTCATCAAAAATGACTATAGAAAAATCTTCGGATTCACACCCTCGGTTATTGCTGCAGGTGATTTCAACGCCAAACATCTAGCGTGGAATAGTAGAATGACGAACAAAATAGGAAAACAACTTTTTGAGTTCATAACTGACAAGAATCTGTCTGTCTCCGCACCAGATACGCATACCTTCTTTCCCCATAATACTAAACATAAATCGGACCTCATTGATTTTGTAATTACTAAAAACAATCACTTCAACCACGACACTACAACTATAAACGAACTATACTCGGACCATCGACCAATTCTTCTTAGCCTTTACACTAGCTGTGAAAAATCTCCGAACGTACCACGTTACAACTTTGCAAAAGCAAATTGGCAGACTTTCACCACAACCTTAGAATCTCAATTAAATTTCGAACCCACACTTCTAAACACTACCCACATAGATGAAGCCATTACTGATCTCACATGTAGCATAAAAACCGCTATTCTCAGCCCTGATATAGAAGACCTCATCAAAACTCGTAATAAACTCTGCCAAACGCATCGGAAAACTAAAAGCTGTATCCTCAAAAGCACTAAAAAATTATCTTCAAAGAACAATCGCGATTAAAATTCAAGAACACAGTAGTCGGAAAACTAGAGATCAGAGACAACTCCATCTGGCGCATGACAAAGGCTCTCACTAAACCTCAAACTAATATTCCCCCTCTTAAAAAACCCGATCAAACCTTTGCACTCTCTCCAGTGATAAAGCAAACCTCCTAGCAGAAAACTACGAAAGTAATTTTTCACCACATGATGAACCATCAGACCCACAACACATCACGGAATGTGAAAAAATTGTCTCGGAATATCTCAAAGTCCCAAGTACCGATAATTTCAAGAAAATAACCCTTAAGGAACTAACAAAACAAATGAAAACTACTAAAAACAACAAAGCCCCCGGCCCTAATTCAATCTCAAACTTAGTCCTCAAAAAACTTCCGATCTCATGTCTCACTCTCCTGGCCACTATCTTCAATGTTTGTATTCAACTAAGCTACTTTCCTAACTCATGGAAAATAGCTCACATCTTAGTTTTTCAGAAAAAAGGCAAGGATCCACATCATCCAACCAGCTACAGGCCCATTAGTCTTCTTAATACAATTAGCAAAATTTTTGAAAAAACAATACTCACTCGCGTAAACTATCACCTCGAGGAAAACAGCATCCTTAAACCTCAACAACACGGTTTTAGAAAAGGTCACTCAACGCAGCACATGATGCTCAAGCTTACTGAAGCCATCAGCCTAAATTTCAATCGACGAAAATACACTGGAGCTGTTTTCCTCGATGTAGAAAAAGCCTTTGATAGTGTCTAGCATGTAGGACTGCTCAGAAAACTAATAAATTACAATTTTCCAAGAGGGCTTATCCATTTTATACACTCTTATCTTTCCAACAGAAAATTCTCAGTCAAAATAGGCCAGACACTTTTAAAAGAAAAACCCATCCGAGCGGGTGTGCCCCAAGGCAGCATTCTAGGACCGGTATTCTTTATTATCTACGTTAACGATATCCTTGAGGTCCCCAAAGTTACAATTGGATTATATGCAGACGACACCGCACTATTTACTTCTTCTTGGTCAGTCCCGAAAATCTTAAAACTACTTACCAAAGCTCTTGAAATTATTGAGGCATGGGCTAAGCTTTGGAGAATAAAAATTAACGTAGCAAAGTCAGAAGCAATTCTTTTCTCAGTCAGAAAGCCAGTCAAAATAGACCCACCCAAAATGTTTAATGAACCAATAGAATGGAAAAACTCTATAAAATACTTAGGGGGTAAACTACATAAACGTCTCAATTGGAAGCAGCATATCCAGGAAACTAAAGGGAAAGCCCTCGGGGTCATGTCTCGTCTCAATCCTATTATTAATAGACACTCGAGTCTAAAACCTGATTATGGAATCCTAATATATAACATGTTTATCCGACCTATCATAACTTACGCTTGTACAATCTGGGGAGGTGCCTCAAAAACCAATATTAAACAAATTCAGATCATTCAAAATAAATTTCTGAGACGTATCGCCAAAACACCCAGATATACCAAGAATTCTGTCCTCCACAGAGAATTTCAATTACAATACATTTCAGAGTATATCAAAGAAACCGCCACCAAATTTTATGAATCTGCATCATTATCATCTTTTGAACATATTTCCTCTCTAGGGAAATATAATTACGATCCTCTTCGCAAGCATGCGATGCCAAAAGACTCTCATGAAATAAGTCACTGAGGACGGTGATGGGGTCGACGCGGCGCCGAGACTTCTCTCGACCTCACTAACCACTTTCCTCTCTACTTCTTTACTCTTCTTATATTACCTAAAATAAATTATCAGATTTTGTCGTTTTTTCCCGCTTGCGGGCTTTTTTCTTCCACCTACATAAAACGTCAATTTAACTTCCTGCCATGTCAAATTTTTCTCAGATTGTGTATCAGTGCCTTTTCCGGCAAAGCACAATAACTTCTACCAGTCCGATGATTCTTCGGGGAGATCATAAATCGCGAGTGCGCAACTGGCGCGGCTTAGCCGCGCCATCCGCCCACTCCCGTGCATTGGATCTCACAAGAGGGGGCGATGGTTGGGGCCCCCTCATCCCCACCCCTTTTTTTCCGGAGTAGCGTCACCACTACGAATTGCGTCGACTCCATCCTGGGCCGCTTGCCACCAGCCAAGCTCTCCGCTCTCTGCCTAGGGAGCTATCAAATAATAAATGGAATTATTCTGTACTTCCCGTGTCATCACTTCATCCCAAGTCATACTGGTCTTTTTACAGAAACTGAATTATAAATCATTCTCTGCTTTTCAGGACTGAAGAGCATTAAACATGGAATGCTCCTTTCAGATCAATCAATTCGAACCATCCTCCGTTCAGTCCCCTTCAGGGTAATAAAAATGTATATAATTTTTATTATTTTCGGGTTGAGCTTGTCATCTTACCTCTTCTCGGTTCAAGCTATTTGGTGTTGTCCTTTGGGCGCTCTAAACTTCCCCTTGTCGCTACTGGATGGGTCTGAACTATATATGGAAGAAGGGACGCCAAAATCGCCGAAGTATAGCCTCTCCTCTTAACCGAAGAAAAGCACCGAATCCGCTACCGCTTGGCTGTCAGGAGGCAACGAATCTCTCAACCGTCAACTGCCCGCAGGCATAGACTCAGCTGAATCTTTAACAAAAAAGTTAATTCACAACCAAATAATTTAATTTTCGACTGAAAATTGTGAATCTTCAGCAAAAAAAAAGGAATTTCTCACAAAGCAGGTTTACGTAACATTTTCAGTAAATAATCTTAATTCTCAACCGAAAAGAAATGGAAATCTGTAGCTACATAGCTAAATTTTTACACAAAGAGATGAATTTTCATCTCAGATGATGAATCATTATAAAAAAATATGAAGTTTCCAGAAAAAATTTCAAAATTCAACCAAAGCGTTGAGTTTTCAACCTTAAAGTAGATTTTTTAATCCAGAAGATATTTTTTCTACAAAAAATAAGAATTATTAACGAAATACATGAATTTTCAACCAAGTGCTTGAATGTTGTTTCAACAAAGATTAATTTTGAGCTAAACAAGATGAGTTTTCATCCAAAAATGTAATAGTGGAATTTTCAGATGAAAAATTAATTTTGAACCCAAAATAAAACGAATTTTTAACAAACCGGTCAAATTTTCAAGCACGTGGTGGAATTGTTGACCAAACGAGATTAATTCCGAGGTAAAAATATAATGGTAGACTCTTCATTCAAAAAATTATTCATTTTTAACCCAGAACAAAATGCATGGACGGCCCCTAATCTATTAAGTTGATCTGCTGTCTCAACGAAAAATATGACATTTAATATTAAAAAAAAAAAAAAATTTTAATTCTAAATAATCAATCTCTTGTTCGAAAGATTATTATTAATTCTATACTCTTTTAATTGACACTTCTGTTATCGATATTTATCTATACTAGAATTACCTTTAATGACTCGCATATTCACTACTCATCCCAGTCACAATGTCGTTTGTTTTGGGCGGCATACCTATTGATATTTCTGTGAGAAGACAAAAAAGATATAATAATTTTTGAATTTAAATATGTTTTAAAAATAGTAAAAGAGTGATTCCATTATTCCATTTCATTTTGTGTAAGTTTGTTGCAGCTTATCAATAATTCGCGGTAGTGAATTGCCGCCAAGTACGTATTATTACATTATTGTTCGTCACGGCTGACTGTCACCGCCTCTGTCTCTCGGAGAGCGACCTATTTTAGGATTTTGGGATTGGTGTAGCCTTATAAAACTCTGCATTAATTGGAATTTCCGGCTTACACCATTTTTTTATTTGAGTTTGAATTTTTAGTTCAGGTGAAAGTATTTTAAGTAGGCCACCTATGCTGGAAAAGATTGCACCAGGTTTTGGTCTCAAACAAAATGAAAACGAAGTGGCTGGTGACCTTCGAAGCATAAAACACCAACCAGCTATGACTCTCTCGGTTCCAGCTCTATCGCCCCCCCCCCTCCCCGCAATGAACCGATGTTTTGGTGAGACTGACGTTTTAACTAGACTGTCCACCCTACGACGATCAACTACTTAATTTTGGACCTGATTTTGAATCGCGAAATAAATTTTCCGCACAAAGGTGGTAGTTGGGTGCACAATTTGAACAAATAATAATACAAACAGTAAAATAGCCTCTGAATGGACTGAAACTTTAATTGACGAAAAGTATGCACACGGTAAAGGTAAAGGTACAGTTTCAGGAGATAAATGGAGACCACGTATTTGGAATTCTAGAGGGGTGAATGATCTTCAGGTAAGTGAATTACGAGACACCATGCAGTCATGCACGTAAGGAAGCTAGATATTTTATGCGTACCTGAAACAAAGAAAAACTGATGCGATATCAGAAACATAGAAAATGGGGTCTTAAAACACGGACTTGAAATATTGTCAGGAGTAGACATTGAATCACATGGTAGTGAAGGGGTCGGTTTGATTTCGAATTAAAGAGCAAGTCAGCATATCATGAAACATGGAATTGTATCTCCAAGATTGTTGCAGTTTAGAATATAAGTAGGAATCAAAAGATTATTTATCATGGCTTGCTACGCCCCAGTTAATGGTGATCCAAACGAAGTGAAAGACGCCTTCTGATACACTGTAAATGATACAATAAGTACTTGCGATCATGGTGAAAGAATCATTCTGCTAGGAGATATGAATGGATGAGTGGGCGTTCGAAATCAGGATACAGAAAGGGTTCTAGGTAATTTTTGGGATCCAAGAATAAATGGTAATGGAGACAGATTAGTTAACTTATGCATAGAAAAGGGCTTATTTGTTACAGATAATTTGTTTAGGCATAATCTGATCCACGTGCACACCTGGTTTAAACGAAATAGCCACAGTAAAATTGACTTTGTTGTCACGGGTGAAAGCAATACTGTTCATTACCTTCAGGTCTCCAAAATGAACTTAGTTCAGGGAAAGAGAAGAAAGAGAACCACAAAAACAAAACAAACACGAATAAAGATTGAGAGTTTATAGATACCAGAAGTGCGAATAGACTTTCCGAATAAGATAAACAAACGGATAGGAGAGGCAACTTGCAAAACGCTAATAGACAATAAAAATATAGAGAGCGCATTGGCTATGATCGAGGATGTCATTGTTAGGATTGCGACTAAAGTGTGTGGTACTGCGGTTGTAGGAAGAAAATCTGGTGTTGCATGATGGAATTATGCAATTCAAGCAGCCCGACAAGAAAAGAAAGAAGCGTACAACAGAACGTTGAACATCACAGGTCTTAGCAATGAGGAGCGGAATAGACATGAAAATGATTGCAGACACAAAAAGAGGAAAGTTAAATGACCAGTCAAGGAAAATAAATTTGAAATCAGAACAGAAGAAAAGAAGAAAATGCAAAACGACTTTGAAGGAAGCAAAAAACTGTTTCAAAAATGGATAAAGGAAAATAAAAGTACAGAGTTTGTCAGCATGAGAAATATCAAGGGTGAAATGATATATGATACAAACGGGATAGTGAACGCTTTAAGAAATTCTTTTCAAGAATTAATGGGAGATGAAGCTACGGGATGGCAAAACTGCGGTATAGAACCCGATACGTCAGAAAACCTAATTGAGAAAGTCTGTGTTGTTTGATATTATGTACGGTGTTAGACAAGGATGCGTCATGTCCTCATAACTATTCGTTATATTTATATTATAATTATTCATAATTACCAATTAATATATTCATTTTATAACTATTTATTATAGTTTGGTGGAGTTAAACAATTCTTTGTTTTTGTTATTTAGAAGATGAAATTTCCGTATGGAATTATAATTTAACATACAACAGGGTAGTGCGATATGAAGTGGAAATTTCGGAAAAGAATTTTAATTCCGACTTAAAAGAGAGAATTTGTAAACTGCAACGAGAATTTTGAAAATTGACTCTAACTCTAATGCAGAAGAAGCGATTCAAAAAAATCCCTGTTCGAAATCAGATCTATAATTTTATTTATAAAATTCCCTGTTCCGAATCAGGAATCTTTTGAAATCATTAGAGTTGGTTTTAAAGGACTGCATTTTCTGGAAAAGAGACGAATTTTCTGCAAAACACTTCAATTGTTCAACCCAAAAATATAAATCATCAACAAAAAAATTCATTTTTAATGAAGGAGTTAAAATTAAAGATATATATATTTTTAAACAAGGAGTTACAATTATAGCCCAGTAGTTGAATTTTCAACGAAAGTGGAATAATTTTTAATTAAACGGCCGCATTCCTGAAAAACTTGTTTCGTCACCTCGAATGACGCTTACCCCTATAGTGAATCATCGTGTCTTTTATTTAATCGGCACGCTTGCCTTGATCGTTGTCGCGCCTTTTTTCTATCTAATCGGCGCGCTCACTCTCGGAAATGGCCGTGCCCACCTGGAAACTATTGTTCCTTGTGGTAAGGAACCAGAGGACATGGACTGCCAACCGAAGCTACTCTCAGAGGACCAAGCCGGACATCTCCGTCGGCCTTCGTCGGGCCTTTCGCCCCTTCATCTTTCCTTTCGTCGGGCACCTTGCCCACCTACGTAACAGCCGCCGGCAATGGCCAACGGGCCTTAGGCCGTCTCTACGATGTAAGTGATAATAAAGACTCACTACTTTTACCGAAATAAAACGAGTTCGTCTTTGGTGTATAACCCCATCTCGGCACTACAATTCCCATTTCCCTCCTCGGCATTACCATCCGTAATACCTGGCGCCCAACTGAAAAACCCACCTTTTTTTTCCTCCTAAAAATCAAAACCTGCCGAGAAAAGGGGACACAATTTAAAACCAAAAGTAAAACTCAAAAACTTCATGACTCTACTCTTGATCCTTACTTTTGAATTCTCACATTTTTGCATGCTATCGAATTACTTTGCCATGTCTTTGCCTAATTTGCCCTGAGGCCTGATTTCTATATACATCTGCGATTAACAATGACCTTTGTATGTACCTGTAATATATATGAATTCCTGAATATTTATACTGTGCGATTTATATGTGCCTATGAATATTTGCACCGCTAACTTGATCTATTTGTGCCTATAAAGTGACAAATTGCGTATGATGTGATTTCTTATTCGTACTTGTGATATATATGCATCAGTGTGTGATTTATATGTGCCCATGAATATTTGCACCGCTAATTTGATTTATTTGTTCCTATTAATTGATAAATTGTGTAATATGACTTGCTATTATTAATGTTACATTATTATTATTATTATTATCGATTAGCGATTCGAACTCGAAAGTTCATCGCCTCATCTACCCGAAACGGCCACACATCTCTATCCTGTGCATCCTCCATCCAGTTTAAGTAATCATGTCCTAGTTCTTTTAGATCATCCCTTACATTTTTCTCCCATCTGATTCTCGGTCTGCCTAGAGGTCTCTTACCAATCGGTTTCCCTCTTAAAACTTGCGCCACTGTTCTTTCATTGCCCATTCTTGCTACATGCCCCGCCCATCTTAGTTTACGCGCTTTCATTACTCTATTAATATTTGCTGACCCGTAGAGAGCGTGCAGCTCATCATTATGCAGTCAAAAACTCTAAACCTATTCTCCTCTCCTTTCGTCAGCGCCCACGTTTCACACCCGTACATAACGACCGGCATTATTATTGTTTTGTAAATTCTTACTTTGATGTTTCTAGATAGCAATCGCGATTTTAGTAGTGTGTTTGCTGCATAGTAGCACCCATTGCCAGCGTGCAGCCGTGCGTTGATTTCCGTTTTAATATTATTTTTGCTAGTTATAATAGACCCGAGGTATTTAAACTCGTTAACCCTTTCGAATTTCATATTTCCGGTCATAAGATCCCCGCCTACATTACTTTGTTCAGATCTGACGACGGTCATATATTTTGTCTTTGATTCGCTAACTTCCAAACCAATATCTTTGGCTTTTGTGATCAAGATCTCTGCGTTTTTAGCTACGGTTTCTTTATCATCCCCTAGTAAGTCGAGATCATCCGCATACCCAAGAATTTGTATTATCCCATTGAGGGTTGCACCGGTCGGATTCACTTGTACTTGTCTGACCACGTATTCTAAAACTAAGTTGAAAAGGACGCACGAAAGTGCATCGCCCTGTTTCAGGCCATCGCGGATCGAAAACTCTTCCGATAAACTTCCGTTTGCACGTATTCTACCCCTACTGCCGCTTAAGCAAATTTCGATAAGTCTAACTAATTTTCTTGGCACACCCAAGAACTCTAGGATCCAGTACATTCGTTCGCGTATAAAAGAGTCGTAAGCTTTTTTGAAATCGACAAATAGCTGATGCACTATTTCATTAAATTCCCATTTATTTTCTAACAGTTGTCTAATTGTAAACATTTGATCGCTTGTAGATTGGTTTCGGCGGAATCCACACTGGTAATCCCCAATGATTTCCTCGGCAAAAGGAGTTAGTCTACTTAAGATTACATTGGACAGGATCTTATAACATGAAGGCACAAGTGAAATTCCCCGATAATTGTTACAATTCGTTTTATCGCCTTTTTTAAAGATAGGAATAATAATAGAGGTATTCCATTCCTCCGGCATGCGTTCTGTTTTCCAAACTGCGCGTAATTATTTACAAATTTGCATTGTGAGGCAAGGGCCTCCATTTTTTATCAGTTCTGACGGTAGGTCGTCGATGCCCGCGGCTTTGTTATTTTTTAACTTCTTTATGGCCATTTCTATTTCTATATCAGTAGGATCATCAATTAATAGATCAACAGTGTGGATTTCACCGAGATTACCTTCAACGGGGGCTTCGCGTACATTTAATAACTTATAGAAATAGTTTTTCCATAAATTCAGTCTCTCTGTCGCATCGGCTACTAGATTGCCATTTTCGTCCCTCATTACTTCCGTTCTACTTTAAAAGCCTTTCCTTATAAAATTGATTCCCCTGTACATCTCACGCGGGTTATTTTGTTTATTATGCGTTTCTATTGCTAGTATTTTATTCTTTTCGCACTCCCTTTTCTTGGATCTATAAAGCCTATTTGTACTTTTACTAATCTCGAGATACTTCTTATGTGTTTGATCGCACTTATTTTGTAAACTAATTAGTTTGGCCTTCCGACGTTTTTCAAACCAAAGTTTGCACTCTTCGTCAAACCATGTTTTGCTTTTAGTTACTTTCTTTAAACCTATAGTAAGTTTCGCGGCTGTCTTTATCGCCTTTTTCATATTGCTCCACAGGGTTTCCGAGTCCTCCACGTAATTATCGTTATCGTCTCTCTGTTCTTGGAGAACGTCGAAACTATTAGAGATCTCAACTTGATAATTTAATATTTCTGTTGGTGTTTTAAACTTATCTATATTGAAACGAACTGTCGGCTCTGTGCGGCTTCTTTTGTTACTTAACGCTAGCCTAGATCTTAGTTTTACCATCACGAGAAAGTGGTCTGAATTTAAATCCGCTCCCCTGCACGATCTTGTATCGAGAATGTTTGTATGACGTCTTCTGTCAATTAGAACGTGATCAATCTGATTG
Organism: Andricus curvator; assembly: GCA_932195095.1. Lineage (NCBI taxonomy): Eukaryota > Metazoa > Arthropoda > Insecta > Hymenoptera > Cynipidae > Andricus > Andricus curvator. Next base: position 55,725 of record CAKNYM010042526.1, read on the forward strand.
CGAGTGTTACCATCTGGTGATGTCCAGGTGGCCTTATGTATATTTTTATGCTTGAAAAATGTGCTTTTGACAACGAGGTTCTTTGAAGCTGCAAAGTTTATTGCTCTAGTCCCATTATCATTACTGACGTCATGCAAACTTTCCGACCCTATTGTAGGCCTATACATCGGTTCTTTTCCAATTTTCGCGTTGAAATCTCCCAATACTATTTTTGCATCATACGTTGAGAACTTGTCAAAAACCTGTTCGATTGTTTCGTAAAAAAGATCCTTAGTATCTTCGTCTTTGTCCTCGGTGGGACAGTGCACGTTGATCTACACCTGTTTGCTGAAATTACCCTTTAGTACAATATATGATAACCGATCGTTAATGAATTGAATGTCGATAACCGCTTGCGAAATTCGTTTATTAATGAGAAAACCGGTTCCCAGTCTGAACCCCTTAGCTCCCCCATAGTGAAAAGTATAGTCATCCTTAGAAATTGACGCGAAATCGCCCGGCCAGCAGGTTTCTTGAAGTGCTATTAAGTCAGTATCGTATTTGATTGCCATCTCAATGAGTTCGCTAAATCCGCCAGTATTTAGACTACGCGCTTCCAGAGTTCCCGCCCTTAGATATTTTACGGTAGTTTTTTGTTGTTGCAAGTTAGCCATGGTAGTTTCGTGGAAATCCGCATGTTAGGATCCTATTCCGATCGTAGGTGAGTCCACCGTCCCAGAAGTGATAACCCCCATACCTCTCTGGGTCTAAGTATGGGAGCTTTCCGACTTTGACAAGGACCGTGTCAACTTGTCGTCAGACACATTACAGTTTCATCCTCGTATCCTAACATCCCCCTGCAAGGCAGCGCGCCTACTGGCATCAATACCCCTCTGGCCCTGTGCAGGCGAATCATTCCACACATCCCTTGCGGGCAGTGTCATCGCTGCGGTGTCCAATGCTACGTAGTGGTGACAGGAAACCCACCGAGCATTACATTACACATGGGAAAATTACCATATATCTGCGTATCGTAATCCAGAAATAAGCGAATAGTGTAAAGGAAACCAAAATCTGAAATTAAAATAACAATTTCTCTTTCGAAAAGTGAAAACTTTGTCGAGTCGGGATTGTAAAATTGGGCCTAGAATCGGTTTAGAAAATAAAAGAAAAACTTCAAAACATGATTAGATCTCATTTTTGGGAAATTAGAAATTTAAAGTTTCAAAAAGATAAAGAGGGTACCTTGAAAAAGGAAATCTGGAAAAATTAAAACATAAGAGATTTTGATTCTCATCAAAGATTCCAAGCGCCGAACCACGAAGGAATAGTAAGGAGTGGTATCACCCTATGTGTTTGGTGAGCAGAGGTGGGACAAGCGACGTCCAAGAATTCGTTAATGCTTGCCACGAATGAAAACTCGTATGCACGGTCGTGCACATGCGCAGAGCTGGTTTCGCAGTCACGTGTTATACCCACTCCCCTACATTATATTTTGACATCTCGATGCATATGTAGGTTATGTTCGTTTGTGTTTTTATTTTGTTGGGTGTATATCACGTTCCTGAATTAAAATCGAGAAGGAAAATGGCATCAAAAATTCGAAAAGGATCTGGAGAGTGTAAGTACTACAATAACATTATTATAATCATTTATGGATTACGTAAGTAAGGGATAAAGTTAATTTCAGTGAACAAAATATTGTAGGTTAATATGTCCAAAATTTTTATATTTTATGAGCATTAAATAATTGCATTAAATTATTTCAATAAATTTTATTGAAACATTCACATTCACAATTTTATTTTACTAAACCGGCAGCACAGAAATGTTCAAAACAAAACACAAGTTCGAAACTTCAAACACGTGTTGACATCGTTGGCATGGCAACCGCCAGTGCGCATGTGCACGACCGTGCATACGAGTTTTCATTCGTGGCAAGCATTAACGAATTCTTGGACGTCACTGGTCCCACTCCCCACTTACAGGGATACTACTCCTTACTATTCCTTCGTGCGCCGAATGAAGCAAACCGCTCAAGCGCGCAAACAAGCTCGCACGTGCAGCGAGCAATACACGCGATTCGCGGCTAGGTCACGCGACGTATTTCCAAAAAAAAGAGCACGACAAGAAAAATAAACATATTTTCGAACTCGGCAACAAGTTAAAATGTAATTAAAATCTTCACTAGAATGTTCTAAAATAAATCCAAATATCACCAATAAAATTAAAATAAAATTTGGAAACCCGATATAGGAATTTAGTATAGGGTGTCACATTCTAACAAACCTAAAGGCAAACTAAAATTAAATGAAACTTAGGTCGGGCAAAATCAAAAACAAAATGATTAACCCAACCACAACGGAAAACGTTCACGACAATCTAGATTTGGAAGGTACCGCCGCACTTCCAAATCAAAACATCAATATAACCGATGACACACACAGAAAAGTAGGGGAGTCATCCCAAAAATATTGAATAGGTCATTAGGTCGCGGTAGAGGTTTCACCAGGAAAAACATAGAAACGCCAATAAGAAACATACCTGACAAAGACCAAACAACCCCACCAACAACTACAGACCTAACCTTTGACCCCATTGACAATACACTCTTTTGGGATCATGAAGATCTACCAAACTTAGACGGACCCTACCCTGGAAACCAAACAAGACAAGAAATAAATAACAAAACTTTTGATTGCGATTCCTTTTTGGGAAATAATACACAATTCATTCTAGAAACTGACGAACTTTTAGAAGGCGTAGAATTCAATTAATTTATGAACAAACAAAAAGAAAGATTTTTTAAAGAAAGGGGAAAAAGGGCAAATAATTCAGGAATTAGACTGGACACAAGACATACACTCATACTTAACAGAAATTATAAAACTGTTCACAAAATTGTACCCTAGAAAAAGCCGCGAATGGGAATTGCGTAGAGCGAGGGACCGTCCACTCTAGAATCGATTCTACGTGAGCATAATTATTCCGTTAATTAGATCACGGTTCCTGTGATTCCACACATGAAGCATAATCCGGTTTGATTCTGAGCGTAAGAAAAGAAAAGAATCGAATCCAAACTCAGAAGATCGCACAGGCATCATTCTGATAGTTGCGCGCATTGAGTTGCATGAGTACGACTGATTTCTGTTGATTCCGCCTGAGTCCAGCTGATTCTTCGTGGATTCTTCATCGATTCCTTCGTTTCTCGACCACACTAGGGGAGCGTTTACATATTACGTAGCATTAAAAGTGGGAGGACGGGGTTCGTGTTTCGTTACGATCTGTTATGTGTGGGGGGGTATTTTTAACCCGATTACATAACATGTTTAATTGCGTGTATTTCTCAGGGTGACCTGCTGGACTGGGAAACCGGGGAAACCCAGAAATGACCGGGAATTTTTTGGAGACTAGGAAAAAAGGGGAAAAGACAGTGAATTTATTTTGAATCTTTAAAATTTCTTAAAACGGAACGATTTTGAAACTTTTGAAGAATAAGAAGACTTAGGAAAAGAATGGGAAATTGAGCTAGCCAAATCAAAAATTCGAGGGCAAGTTTTACAAATAACCGAACCTAAAATAGAGGACAAATTAGAACAAAAACGCAATAGCAGTAGTGAAGATGTAAATAATTCGGAGAAGAATATAAGGATAGTGACAGTAACCTTCGGAAAAATGAAAAAGCTACTGATCAAAATAAAATAAAAAGGGAATCTCAAAAAACAAATTTTGCGAAGGTATTGTTGAGCTCATTTAACGAAACATAAAATTGACGTGCAGGGCCACGATCCAATCAAACAGCGATACTGCCACGTGAGCCCTAAAATTAAGGAAATAATTTATCAAACAGTTGATAAATTATTAGAACAAGACATAATCGAACCGTCTTGCTCTGATTGGTCAAACCCCATAGTGATGATAAAAAAACTGGGTAAAGATTATAGATTCTGTTTAGATTTCAGAAAGGTTAATAATATTACTAAAAAAGACCTCTACCCAATCCCACTCATGACAGAAATACTGCACACCTTAAGATCGGCAAAATTTATCTCCAAAATTGACTTGAAATTAGCTTATTTACAAATCCCATTAGAAGAAAATTCAAAACCAATTACAGCATTCACAGTCCCTGGAAAAGGCATGTACCAATTTAAAAGTATGCCATTTGGTTTAACCAATGCTCAAGCCACTTTCCAGAGACTGATGGATGAAATCATCACTCCAGATTTAAAGCCAAACGTTTTTTGTTATTTAGATGATATTGCAATAGTGACACAGAATTTCGATGATCATTTGAAATATTTAAATATCGTATTAGACCAAATAAACTAAGCAAATTTAACGATCAGTCCGGACAAATGTGAATTCGGCTGCTCAGAAATCAAATACTTAGGTTTTAAAGTCAACGACAAAGGACTCCAAATAGACGAAGAAAAAATACAACCAATTCTAGAATTCCCTAAACCTAAAAACATGAAACAATTACAGCGCATAATAGGGATGGCAAGTTGGTACAGAAAATTCGTTCCACACTTTGCCGAAATAATAGAACCAATGAACAGTTTATTAAAAAAGATAAAAAATGGGATTGGAGATTAGAACAAGATGAGGCTTTCCAGAAAATTAAGGACCTTTTAATTTCTGCACCAATTTTGACCTGCCTAGATTTCACACAACCCTTCCAACTTGAAACTGACGCGAGTAATACGGGGTTAGGAGCCGTACTTACGCAAACAATTGATGGCGTAAATTACGTAATAGGTTACGCGAGTAGAAGCCTAAACGGCGCAGAATCTCGGTACTCGGTATCAGAAAAAGAATGCCTAGCAGTAGTTTGGGTCATACGAAAATTTAGGCCATATTCAGAAGGATATAGCTTTAAAGTAATCACGGACCACTTAGCGTTAAAGTGGCTCCATGACATAAAAAACCCCACTGGCCGATTAGCCAGATGGACATTAGAATGATTGGAATATGACTACGAAGTCATATATCGTGAAGGTAGTTCAAACCTAGTCCCTGATGCTCTCTCGAGGCCAGGGGAACCAATGAAAAATATAGCTTTTGTGCTAGCTTGTAGCGTAGAAAAACCAAAAACGGACATTAATGACAAAACAGACGACTGGTACTCTACAAAATTCAGACAAGTTACAAAAAGACCCGAATAACACGAAAAATGGCGAATCAGAGATTCGCAACTCTATTTTTACAGAACTGACCCACTAAAATCCACTCTATTACCAGACTCAAACCCTTGGAAATTAGTCGTACCCCAAAAAGTTAGACGTCAGGTTTTACGAGAAAATCACGACGAAACCCAGGCAGGACATTTAGGCTCAGAGAAAACTTACGCGAGAATTTCCGAACATTACTTCTGGCCAGGGGTATATTCGGACGTTATCAATTACGTAAAAAACTACCAGACTTGTCAAAGAGTAAAATCGGGTAACCAAAGTAAAGTAGGATTAATGGGGAAAAGAATCGTGGAAGAACCATGGACCATGGTAGCAGCTGATATCATGGGACCATTGCCGATTTCCAAAAAGAGAAAAAACAATATATTCTAGTGTTTGTAGACCTATTTACAAAATGGGTCGAAATAATACCGATTAAAAAAGCAAACGGAACAACGATAGAGTCAGAATTTCATAAACGTGTCATTTCGCGTTGGGGAACACCGCGGATTTTTCACACAGATAATGGCACGGAATTTGCTAACAAAACTTTAAGAGACCTAACCGAAAAATTCGGCATTAGACATACAAAAACGCCAAAATATTACCCCCAAGCAAACCCAACCTAGCGATACAATAGGACAATCAAACAAATAATTTAAACCTATTCAGAAAACGATCATTCCACCTGGGACGAACACATAGACGATTTGTAGTTCGCAATAGATACTAGCAAAAACTCGTCGACCCAATTTACCCCAGCATTCTTGAACTTAGGTCGCGAATTAGAACCAATACAATCCTTAAGAAAAAATTTAGAAAACGATAGTGAGATAGAATTCCAAAGCATAGATAAATGGACAGATAGATTAAGACGACTATAAATAATAAAAAAAGAAGTTCAAAAAAATGTAGACGAATCAAATAACAGACAAGCCAATAGATATAACTTGAGAAGAAGACCGCTAGAATTTAAACTAGGAGATAAGGTTTTAAAAAGGGTAACCAAACTGTATAAAAAAGCAGATAAAAAGGCAGGCAAGTTATACGACCAATATGAAGGTCCATTTATGATTTAAAAAAAATCCCCCCAACAATTTACGAATTGAAAAACCTCAAGGGAAAAAGTATGGGGGAATCGAATATCAACGACTTCAAATTAGAAAAAGCAGGCAAAGATACCGGCAAATAGCAGTATAGAAACCGACAACTTTAGGTTAAGAACATTTAAAATTAGGTAAAGGCAAAAATGGCAAAGGATCAATGACATGAACAACATAAAACGACTCAAAAACTCTAGACCAAAACATACTCAATTAAAACCTCACCAAAACGAACTCCGTAGAACATAAGAACAAAATTAGACAGCTCGAAAAATTTTGTCTTTCAGAACGATCGACAACACAAACCAATGCAAGCTCTGCATGAACCAGATGTTCGAGCCAACCATAGTTGGCCACGTCAAACGCTGCAAGGCCCTCCAATGGCTGATCTTATGAAGGGCAGGGGTACCGGAGGACGCATTACGATACCACCCCCACAGGCACATCAGAGAAATGCACAAAAATGAAATGACGCACAGGGAGCAGGCAAGACAGGAACAATGGGAGAGAGAGGAACACGAAAGGGAATGGGAACGAGAACAGAGAAGACTTCAGGAACAAAGAATCATAAGAGTCAAACTTTACTTCAGAAAAACAGACGGGGAAAAAAGGGATATAGATAAACAATGGGAAAACTTGAGAAGCCAAAGACAGACAGAACTCACTAAATTATTACAAAAACTAAATATTAAACACAAGAAGGACTAAAACTCCGCACTTTAAAAGTTACAGATGTAATAAATAAATAAATGAATCACAATCCTACTCAAACAAGACTATTAAATAACCTGCCAATGCATGGGAGAACCACCTTTCTTTTTCTTTTACATATGTTACAGGAACCAGAGAACTACAGAAGAGACCTGTAATAGGAAAATATCCGAAAGCACCGCCCACCTTTTAAACAACCTCCACGAAAACACAGAAAATTTTAAATGTCAATTCTGCGAAAAACTAATACCACAGACAATTCACATAATACACGACTCATTCTGAAATAACAGACCTTACAGATACAGACAAAATTACACAACTCCACACGAAAACGGGAAAACATACGTACAAGGGGGTTGGGAATACATTAACAGGAAAATTCAAAACCTACTGGACATTCAAATAACACAAATTAACAATGACACAAAAACAAACAACGACACTTGGGAACTGGACATAAACATAGACTCGGAAACCATACAGGAACTCGACAGAGAACTCTAAAAAAATTTGCAGGAACACACCCAAACCCCCGCGGGGGAGTGGGGGGGAGGGGTGTAACAGAATAGTTACAACAGGATAAACTCGGGATGACCCCACACGAAAGAAACGCTGGGTCGCACCCGAACCATGACGGAATCCCCCGAGGGGTCCCGAGGTTTCACACCACGCGATCACCGTCGCCGGGCAGAGTCAGTCTTGTTCCGCCGTTAGTGGACTCAACTTGTTTCGTCACCTCGAATGACGCTTACCCCTATAGTGAATCATCGTGCCAACCGAAGCTACTCTCTGAGGACCAAGCCGGACATCTCCGTCGGCCTTCGTCGGGCCTTTCGCCCCTTCATCTTTTCTTTCGTCGGGCACCTTGCCCACCTACGTAACAGCCGCCGGCAATGGCCAACGGGCCTTCGGCCGTCTCTACGATGTAAGTGATAATAAAGACTCACTACTTTTACCGAAATAAAAGGAGTTCGTCTTTGGCGTATAACCCCATCTCGGTACTCCAATTCTCATTTCCCTCCTCGGCATTACCATCCGTAATAATATTCACCTTGAATGAGTTTTCAAAAATTATATTATTTTTTTTTATTATTATTATTTTCATTACATTAAAAATTTTCCCAGTAATATTAAGAAAATTGGTTTATTCTCTTGAAACCTTTCAAAAATCTTAAGAAGCTTCTAAACTTTTTGTTTGAAATTTCCAGAAATCTATGCGTTCAAATTTTTTTAGATTTCTTTCCTACTTTTAAATTATTTTTCGATCTTTTCAGCAGGTTCTAAGTATCTTTTAAGCCTATCCGATTTTTTTAAAGCTTTCAAACCTTGCCAAATTGTAAAATTTTTGGTTTTCATTTTCTAATAAGGCATTCGACTTTTAAATAGGGCGGTATGATAATGTCGGTGCTCGCACTAGCTTTGTAGAAGAGATCGAATAGTTTGGCTTCGAAGAAGCTGGAAACCAATTATGAAAGAAGCTCAAGAGCAGAAGTCTAATAGTTGGAAAAAAATTCAAAATAATAAGTTTCTTTCCATATTGAACATTATTACCTAATCATTCCGTAAGTGCTGTCGAATTTTTTCTCGCGCAAAAGATACTGTATTACCTTCACAATTTAGTTCATCACGGTTCAATTGAATCTTCAACTAACATTTTTGTTGGTTTTATTAGTAATGAATCCAGGAAATATGAAAAATTCCGATATCAAGAGTATTTGCCCCTCCACTCAATTGTAAATAATCTATAAAAGCAGCCGCTTCTGACGAAATTCTTCCTCTCCAGCAGCAGTCTTGAGTTGTCTATCGTTATCTCTGCTCGGATTTAAAAACAATGAAGATGGTCACGCTATTATTTGCCTGCGTGGCTTTGCTCACTTTTGCAAGTATGTGTACATAATACCTAATACATAATATATATGTAAAATTATGTAAAAAATTGTTAATAATGCTGATCTATAATTTTACTTCCAAATATATAACGTAACATTCGTAATTCAAACTTTGCAATAAATATCTTCATTCAGTGCCACGTTGTCAGATCAAAACTTCTTAACATATAGAAACTAAAAAAATGATGATTAATGCTTTTTTTCATTTTATTGATGAATATTATTCTTCAATTTTCCTCCTAAATGAAAGATGTAAAACAATAATCATTTGCATTTGAAATTTTTTTAAATCAATACTTTTATTGTAGTGCCACATTATCAGCTTGAAAACTTGTAACATATGGAGAGTAAAAAATGGAAACTAACGCAGTTTCATAACTGTTAATCTTGAAATTGGCTTCTAAGTGTAAAATATGAATTTACATACATGAATTTAAAACTTTTTTTACGATTAATATTTTCATTTAGTGCCACGTAGTAAGATTGCAATCTCGTGACATATGAAAATAAAAAACTGAGGATTAACGCAATGGTTAAGTTTATCCAAAAATATTTATTCAAAGTTTGTCTTCTAATTGTACAATATAAAATTTACAAAAAACAAATTGAATCGAAAAAAAATTTAATAAGTATTTTCATTCAGTGCCACGTTGTCAGCTCAAGAGCTCGTAACATATGGAAACTAAGAAAGTGATGATTAATGCATTTTTTAATTTTATTGATGAATATTATTCTTTGATTTTGCTTCTAAATGAACGATGTAAAACAATAATTATTTGCATTCGAAATTTTTTTTAATCAATACTTTTATTGTAGTGCCACATTATCAGCTTGAAAACTTGTAACATATGGAGAGTAAAAAATGGAAACTAACGCAGTTTCATAACTGTTAATCTTGAAATTGGCTTCTAAGTGTAAAATATGAATTTACATACATGAATTTAAAACTTTTTTTACGATTAATATTTTCATTTAGTGCCACGTAGTAAGATTGCAATCTCGTGACATATGAAAATAAAAAACTGAGGATTAACGCAATGGTTAAGTTTATCCAAAAATATTTATTCAAAGTTTGTCTTCTAATTGTACAATATAAAATTTACAAAAAACAAATTGAATCGAAAAAAAATTTAATAAGTATTTTCATTCAGTGCCACGTTGTCAGCTCAAGAGCTCGTAACATATGGAAACTAAGAAAGTGATGATTAATGCATTTTTTAATTTTATTGATGAATATTATTCTTTGATTTTGCTTCTAAATGAACGATGTAAAACAATAATTATTTGCATTCGAAATTTTTTTTAATCAATACTTTTATTGTAGTGCCACATTATCAGCTTGAAAACTTGTAACATATGGAGAGTAAAAAATGGAAACTAACGCAGTTTCATAACTGTTAATCTTGAAATTGGCTTCTAAGTGTACAATCTGAATTTACAGAGATGAATCTGAAACTTTTTGACCAATTAATATTTTCATTTAGTGCCACGTAGCAAGATTTGAATCTCGTAACATATGGAAGAAAAAAATGAGGATTAACGCAATAGTTAAGTTCATCCAAGAATATTAATTCAAAGTTTGTCCTCTAATTGTACAATATACAATTTACAAAAAAAAAATGGAATTGAATAAAAATTTTTAATCAATATTTTCATTTAGTGCCGCATTGCCAGATCCGAATCTTTAACATATGGAAACAAGAAATTATGATTATTTCAATATTTCATTATATTTATAATTGCTATCAAACTCAAATAAAAACTCTCAATCTATCATATGAAAACTACAATGAAAATTTGCATTAAAATTTTTTTTGAATAAATATTTTGATTCAGTGCCACGCTGTCAGGTTGCAATATTGTAACATATGGAAATTAAAAAAATAGAATGATTCACATTTTATTTGATAATTATACATTAATCTTAACTTCGATTACTAAATCGACCATACAAAATTTACAATTGTCATCTGCATTTGAAAATTTTAACATTCTCATCCAGAGAAGGTATTAGATTTGTGTAAAATTTGACCCCCTCCGTTTTGGTCAAATGTCCACGGTTTGAGACATTCTGAACCCAAAAAACAGGTTTTCGCGAATGTGTCTCTCTGTATGTATGTATGTATGTATGTATGTATGTATGTATGTACGGATGTATGTATGCGTGTGTGTGTGCGTGTATGTAGATTTTTATTTTATAAGCACGATAACTTTCGAAAGAATTGAAAGATTGGATTGGGCTTTGGTATACTCTACAAGTCTTCTCAAATGAAAGTCAAGTTCGTTAGCCAGCCATTTTGGGTGAAAATTCCAAAAGTGAGCGCTTTTTTAAAATGTTTGAAAACTTTTTTTTACAACTTTGAAAATTCCATGCGCGGGTGTTCGTAGTACTCAAAAAGACAAAGAATTTATCCCAATGACTTTTTTTGATAAAACAAAAATTGCTGGAGTTATAGCATTTACAAAATTCCAAAAAACAAACGAAAATGAACATTTTAAACCAAACAACGGACGATATGAAAAAAAGTCACAAGGAGAAAAATATTTTTTTCTGAACACTCTACAATATTGTTATGAGACTTTTTTTTTAATTTTTTCGAAAAATCGAAAATTAAAATTTTTATCGCACGAAAAAATAATGAAAAATAAAAAATTCCATTTTGCGGTCAAAATATACAAGATACGAAAAAAGATGATTCAACGAAAATTATGCACTCTAAAAAGATCTACAAATTTGTTTTTAATAACTTTTTTATGGGACGCGTAGTTTTTGTTTCATTTGTAAAAAACTGATTTAAGAATTAAAGAAATTAAATTTTTGGACAAACGACACGAACCACGAAAAAAATGATTGGACAAAAGTTGTTCACTCAGAAAAGAGCTACACATTTTTTATTGATAATTTTTCGATAAGATGTGTAATTTGTGTTTCAATCGTGAAAAATAACATTAACAATAAAAAAAAATTGTGGAAAAACGACGCAAGGTATGAAAAAAGACAAATAGACAAAAGGATGCGCACTTCTTTTCAATTATAGAAACGAGACAAGGAAAATACGTCTGTTTGTAAAATTATTGCATATTATGAATTGTAATAATATACATTTATTGAAATGATATACAATTTTCACGGTAGCTGAGGATGAATTAAATGCGAAATCAGGAACAAATATTAAAGTAATCACGATAAATACAATTCGTACTTTACTTTGCAATATATAATAAGCAATTACAGGCCGACGTATAGAAATAAATGTAATATACATTTGATATGATAACGTTGAATATATAATGTAGAAAATTTCGCATTTCGGACAAAATCGAGTGCGAAGCACGAGTTACGTGATGAGAATGTATTCGTTAAAGCCGAAGGAGCTTTAACAAAAGAGAATTCACAATCACTAAATTACAGTTGTCGATACTTTGACCTGTAATTTGAAAAGATGTGTGCACAAATGTGGGGGAAATACAAAGACCGAGCGCGTAGAGCGAGGTGAATACAGTAACGAGCGCGAAGCGCCAGATGAATATATTATCGAGCGCGAAGCGCGAGAACCAACAGTCGGCTTTTTAATTTTCTTTTAATTTCTCGTCAGAGGAAGGTATAAGTGTAGTCTACAAGGTCTGAAATTATTGGAGTGGGTTTGCCACTGATTTTCGAGAAAAAATTTCAAACGCCGGGTCTTCTAGGGCGCGGCGCGGGTGAGAAGGGCAAATTGAAATATCTGTGGACAAATGAATTGTCAAACCACAATTATTTTCATCATGTTTGCATTTTTTTATAAATGGAAATTAATTGAATTCCGCATACATTGTTTATATTCTGTTTTATAAAAAAGATTTTTAATACTTTTTCATTTCATAAACAAAATTACAAAAACACAAATTTGTGACTTTTGAAGAATACCGTTCGTTATAAAATATTCAGATTTATTCAAAAAGATCTAGAATCACTGACACAATAATATAGAAATCTTTTTCAGTAGAACGGTAGAAGTTTCTAGATTTATAGAATTTGTTATAAACAAATAAGTGAATGAAAATAATTTATTGGGGATTAGCAATGTTTGGTCACTTAATTAAAAAACGGTTTTTCAGTTTAGGAGATAATATAATACGACGAGAAAACTTCTTTTATGAAATCGTTGATAACAAAAATCATTGTTAGTAATTGCACAGTTGAAATTTAGTTTTTTGCAGTTAATTATGTTGAAAAAATTAACTCTATATCTCGAAACATAGCCAAAGAGCTAATTTGTTAAATAAGTTTGTTTACAGAATTATTAAACCATAATTGAAGGATAATTTAGGATCGTTTGTATGATAAATGGTATTTATTTTCTCACAAATAGCGGCGACGGATAATTGTATATTAAATTTGTTTACTATATAACACATTATTTATTACTTTTCATTAATCCAACTCGCAAACCCCTTTCATCAATACATTATAAAAATGTAGCTGAAATTAAGCGACCAAACATTGCTAATCCTCACGAAATTATTTTTATCTACTTATTTGTTTATAAATTTTTCAATAAATATTTAAACTTCTACAGTTCTACTGAAAAAAATTTCTAAATTATTGTGCCAATGATTCTAAATCTTTTTGAATGAATCTGAATATTTTATAACGAACAGTATTCTTGTAAAGCCCATTTCTAAAAAATCGGATGTCAACGATGTATGCAGAAATTTTTTAATTCTTATTTTAAAAAAACTTCCGAATATGCTGAAAATAATTGTGGTTTAACAATAAATTTGTCCACAGACACTTTAATTTGCCCTACAGAGCCGCGCCATAAAAGAGCTAACGTTTGAATTTTTTTCTCGAAAACCAGTGGCAAAGCCAATCCAATAATTTTAGGACTTGTAGACAACACTTTTACCTACCTCTGAGGAAAAAATAAAAAAGGCATATTTTGGGAAACGCGTTTTTCATTTTTATTTTATTTTTTTCACAAAATTATGGAGAACATTTTTTGGAAATTATTTTATTTTAAAATGTGTCTTAAAACAAGCACATTGAGACTTCGAAAAGTTAAATAGGTCATTTAAAACCCAAGATGCGTCATTTAAAAAAAAAGTTGTCCAAAAATTCAATGTCCCATATCTGCGCCATTTTCTCGAATTTTCAAAAAATATTTAGTGAAATTTTTTTTCACTACAAAGCAATCGTTTCCATCCAACTTCAGACAAATAATATTTGGGGGGTTTACTGTGATTCCGACACAAAAATTCCCGTGATCAGTTGACGTGGACTCCACCAAATGTAACTTCCAAACGTACAATATAAAATCCACGATTACAAATTTGATGAAACAAATTTTTTATAAGCATTTTTAGTAGAAGCCACGTTTGAAAGCTCAAAATCTTCTAACATATACAAATGAGAAGATGAATATTAACGTAAAGTTTTATTTTATTCATAATTCATAATTCTAAACCTAACTTCTCAATGGACAATATCACATTCCAAATTACGAGTTTTCACAAATGACAAAAATACATATCAACGTCCTTAAAATCACCAAAGTTATAAAATTTCAAGGAAAGGGCCAAAATGTTCAATGTTGCATATCTCCTAAGTTTTTTGGATTTCTTACAAATTATTTTAGGATTTTTCTATTGACTTCTAAGAGAACAAATACTGGGATGGGTGATATGGGTAGGGTATAAAAAAAAAATTGATTAGCAGTTCGAACTCGAAAGTTCATTGCCTCACTACCCTATTCGGGTAGTGTTTCTAGGTGGATATTTACTACCAATGTAGGCCCACCACACCCACGACGGGCCAACAGCACGCAGTATTCCTGAACAGTCACCTATCCAAGTACTAACCGCGCCCAACACTGCTTAACTTCAGTGATCTTACGAGAACTGGTGTTTTCAGCGTGGTATCGCCGTTGGCGATAGGTGGGGTCTAAAGCAAAAATAAATTATAGGACATATAGAAGTGAACTTGGGTAATAATTGTGGAAAGAAAAATGGGAAGGAAGAGTGGAGGAAGGAGTAGGGTAATTCAAATTCATCATTTGTGCCAATTATGTCGATCATATAATTTTCTCACTTTATTTCCACTTCACTTTCACGAAAACATTTAGTTCTTGAAATGTAGTGTTTGTCTGTTGTTCCTCAGCAAGGTAAAGGTGGAAGTAAAGTGAAAAGGCTACATAATTGAACCCCTGCATGAATCGAAATATTGGTGAGTGTATCCATAACGGAATATGCAACCACAAATCTCGCTGCCTTAGTGCTTACCTTCTGATTAATAGTTACTTTTCCAGTTTACAAAAATGTCAAATCTCTACTTTACAGAAGTCGGTGCTATGTTTAATGTCGCTGGAGCTGCCCATGGTGGATTTACTACTGCACGTCAACCTCAGTATCCAGTTCCAGGTAATGACAATGCTTCATCCCTCTGCCTTAGAGCTTATCTTCTGATTAACCGTTACTTTTCCAGTGTACAAAAATGTCAAATCTCTACTTTACAGATATCTACGATATGGATGATGGCAATGAAGCCAGTCATGGTGGAGGTGGTACTACACCTCAAAATCAGCATCCAGGTAATGCAAATGCTTCATCCCGCTGCCTTAGAGCTTATCTTCTGACTAAAAGTTATTTTTCCAGTGTACACAAATTCCATAAATCACTTTCTTACAGATATTGGTCCTTGGGCTAATCATAAGCATACTCATCCAACTAAAATACTATCTCCTGTTCCTGGTCATCCTCGTCGTCCACAAAGGCAGATACGAATAGGAAAAGTGGTGAATTGCCGTCTTACAGATTATCATTTACTTCAAGGAGAACTCATTCATAATTATGAAATCATATCCTGTCATGGTCCACATGGTTACGTTATTGTTGACATCAATGATAGAGAACGCTTATATGCATGTCTGAAACCGTTTTTTTATCATCAAGAGTCTATAAATAGGGAACGAACTGGTGACCCTCCAATTTACCTCGCTGTTGTATTAGAAGAAGGTAAGCCTAGACTCGAGGCCAATCTTGCACCTCGCGATGAGACGTCAGCATTCGAATCTCGCAAACTTCTATATTATGGCCCAGTATTTCGTGCTATGTTTGGTCGGGGAACTTTTGGGCGCGTTCGTTACATACTGCCGAATGCAACTGAACTTGAAGGACCACTATATAAATACATTTAATTTAAAAAAATGAATTTGTGTGCGGATAAAATAACTAAATAATTTCATAATTGACATATGAATGTATACGTAAATAATGTGAATGTTTGGTTATTGGTATATTCAATACTACAGCTCAACTTGAATTATCTTCTTAATAATCGAAAGAAATACGCATTTGTATAGATGAATATGATATAAGCATAACTATAGATAATGAGATTCTACGGATCCATATTAATCTGGCTATATGTATTGTATTATTTTTTTATCAAAATTATATATTCATGTAAGCACCGTCACACACAAATTTTTAATGGAAAAAATATACTTCACACTACGAGTTACCAATTCATCTAGCTAAAAAGTAATGTTTGATTATCGACATGTTTATATTCTCCGTCAGAGCACTGTAAAAACTATGATTCCATTTCAATTCAGCATAACTTTTGAAAAGTTGTAAATGTAATTGAAAAGTGGTACGTCCTATAGAACTAAAATAATGCACAGGGAGTATTGTTTTAATTGCTTGCAACTTCATGCTTATGAGAATCCTTCATTGTTTAAATTTTCTTCTACTTTTGAAATGTGATAGAGAAAATAGAAAACGGAAAAAAGGTAGCATTATTTAAAAAAGAGGAAAACTGGTGAATAAATATGTAATTATTACATACTGATAAATATAATAAATATTCATTATTTATTTGAATATAAGACAACGTTTAAATTGAAAATTATGCATAGAATTAATTTTTAATTTGTAAAATGTTAAAGTCAACACTACAGGGACGAATAATTGACGAGACACTCATGTAATCCTATCTTACTGTTTATTAAATGTAGTAATCATCTACAGCGGTTACAATGTAA
>CAKNYM010042527.1:0-23806 GCA_932195095.1 Andricus curvator
TTCAACCAAGAAGATTAATTTTCTACCAAAGACGACAAATTTTAAATTCAGTTCAAAAAGTTAATTTTCAACCAATAAACTCAAATTTTCAACTAATGTGAAGAATCTGCAACTGGAATACTTGAATTTTCAATTAAAAACATTAATTTTCAATAAAAAATAAACGATTTTCAATAATATAATTAAATTTTACAAGCAAAGAAATAAATTATTCGATTAAAATCGTTAAATTTTCAGTCCAAAAAGACGAATTTTCAAAAGAACAATTGAATTTTCAAACAAAAAATGACTTTTTAACAAAATTGTTAAATTTCCTACAAATTAGATTAATTTTTCACCAAAAAGTGGAATTTTTAACCAAAGTCGTGAATTTTCAACAAGGAAGATTAATTTTCTACTGAAAAAGGCAAATTTTTAACAAAATACATGAATTTCAACTAAAAAAGATATAGATTATAAATTAATTACTTGGATTACTTAAATACTTCCAATTATCTGGATTTTCAAGTGGATTACTCTTCAGTACAACGGATTACTCCGAGCTACCTGGATTACAAGTGGATTAATCAGCGGATCACCAGAGTGGTTTCCCCCTCGATTTCTAGAGATTTGAACGATTTTTTTACATACCTTAAATAAAACTTAACTTTAATTAAACTTGTTTAATTTAAATGATATTCTAAGGCTTTCAAATGATTTGTACTTTACGGAATAAATTAAATTTTATTTCAAGGCATTTCCTCATATTTTAACGAATTTGACAATATTTTCAATGGCATCAAGAGATTTTAAGAGATTTCAAACACTTTTGATATTAATTAAAATTAAACTTGAAGAGATTTGAAAGATATTAAAGAAATTCACAAATTTTTGCTGTGTAAAGTATATTCGTTCAGAAATTATATTTTTGCCTACATTCATATGATATTATGAATGGCCTAAAATAAATCGTTCTCTGTAGTTCATCCACTTCTTACAATAATTTTTTCAATATTTGTATATTATTTATTCCACTGATGATTATCCTATAATTGTCATCTGTATAATGATTTTCTATAATGAATTTCCTACAATCCATGAAATCTTTTGCAATCTCATACAATATTTTGCAATCTTCTGCAATCTCTTGCAGTCTTGCAATCTTGCAATCTAGTTTACAAAAAAAATTCAAAAATCTCTGAAATATTTTAAATCACACTCTCTAAATCCGAATTAGCAGAAATTTCACTAATTCAATTAGTAGCATTGTATCTGACTGTTAAATTAGCAATTTTATCACTTTCTACTAAATGAAATGGTAAGATTTATGTTACTAAATTAATTAGTAAGGGTATTCTACTAATCTGCTAATCTGTATTCTACTAATTGCTAAGGAAACATAATTTAATAATTTCTTAAATACATTCTGCTGGTTTTTGAGTTTTAATTAATACACCATCAATTTTTTCAATGCGGCCAAAATGTGAACTCATGAATTAGGTAGAATAACAGCGTTCTCAGAAATTAAAATATTAAAATTATTAGTATTGTATAAAATCTTTGATAGAAAATAAAATTAGATTTTTTATTGCAATTTTAATAATTTGTTCAAAAGTGAAAAATATTCATTTGTCATAAAATCATTGTGAAACTAATAAGAGAAAACCTAATGGATAATTTTTTAATTAAAAAATTTACTCTCAAATTGTTGATTAAAATCGCGCTATTTGATTTTACGTTCTCGCATCCTCAAACAATATAAAAATTATAATAAAAATAATAATATTGATCTCTAACTTGCAGAAAACTCACTCAATATACATTGGAATCTACGTAGATCGTTAAAAAAATATTTAATTACTTGACAACTTCCTAAGGCACAAAAATTATTATTCAACCTAAATTTTAAACAGAATCTAAAACTCTTTTGTCTTCAAAAAAGCCTTTTTTCAAACACCTTATTGTTAAACTGCGTATGAGTTAAAATAAAAGTATCTACATACTGTAAAGCGCGAAAATTTTAATTTAGTTCATTTAATTTTTTTAAATGAATATTTAACTATTATATTTTTGTTTGAAAATTGATCGTTTTTAGTTCAAAATTTAAATATTCATCTTCTTGCTTGAAAACTCAACAGCTTGTTTGCAATTTTTTCTGTCCCTTGACTGAAAAATCTTTTTAAGTGGAAAATTTAACTCATGTTGAAAAGTAGTTTTTTTGTTGAATTCAACTGTTTCTGATTTAAAATTAATTTTTTTTTAAATATCAACTGCTACATTTTTCGTTTATAATTCATCTTTTTTGGAATATAAAATCAATGAGTTAAAGGCTAAACTCTTCTGTTAAAAATAAATTTTTTTGTTCAAGATTCATCATTTTAATTAAAAATTTACCTCTTTAGTTGAATAGTGAGATATTTTGTTGAAAATTCGTTTTTACTTTAATAGAAAATTAATTTGTTTTCAAACTCAAAATGTAATCATTCCAGTCGAATATTCCAACATCTTAGTTAAAAATTCCTCTCTTTAGTTTAACATGATACAAAATTTGAAATTTAACCATTTAATTTCAGGTTGAAAAATTATCATTTTTAGTTGAAAGTTCAACTATAATAATTAATTCTTTTAACTGAAAATTCAACTATTTGTTTGAAAGTTTGTCTTTTTCAGTTGAGATTTCTTCTATTTTCTTCAAAAGACGTACTTGTTTGTAGAAAATTATTCTTTATGTTACAAAATTAATCTTATTGTTTGAAACTTTATCTTTTCGGTGGTAAATTTAAGTATTCATCATTTTAGTTGAAATTTCATCTTTTCGATTGAAGATAAAAACTACTTGGCTAAAAGTTACTCTTTTGTTAAAAATTTATCTATTTTAGTAAAAGATTCATCATTTTAGTTAAAAACAAAAATTTCTATTTTTGGTCAAAAACTGATCTTTTTTAGTTCAAAATTCAACTATCAGCTATCAAATAAAAATTTGTTTGAATTATGATTCAAATTCATAGACTTTAGAGAAAAATTCAAGACATGATTAATTATGTTTCTAGTATTATTTGATTATTTATTTATTATTAAATGGTGCCAATATATTTAAGAATATCTTGTGATATAATTTTTTAAAGATTTCTAAATTAAAAATATTAATTAAATCCCCAGAAACTGAAAAAAAATTATAATAAACTCGCGAAACTGTGGACTTATTCCGAGTCCAGTAAAAAAAAAGAAAAGATAAATATTTGAATGACTCCGTACTATAAAAAATTATACCTGAAAAAAACTTGAGATATCTGGATAGAACTTGAAATTGTCAGTGAATGTTTTTTCAAGTATGATTTCTTCATTTAGCTATACTGTAATAATAATTAAACATGATATACTAATTAATTAAAAGTATGTAATACAAATTTTTTATTCTAGGATTCAATCAAAGACAAGTGTACAGCTGTACATTGTGTGGTGCAAAGCTTACAAAGCTTTCTATCAAGCAATCTTGAGATTATTGTTGGCATAATTTTTAAAGTTTGATATTTATATGCGTATCTTTCGTTTATCGCATTATATTTTAATAGTTTTATCTGGTTGAAAGAAAAACAGTTACGACTTCGCAGATGTTTTTGTCTTGTAAAACCTTTTAAGATTATTAATATTCTAATTTTAATTATTACTATAACATGTTTTCAATTCGGATGGAACTAACTTGTTTTTTAATCGGACCTAATCCGACTTTAATACTTCATTAACATATTTCAATAAAATTCTCTTCGTTGAAAAAACTGTTTTTAAATTTACTTGAAACTACCATTTGAAATAGTAACCAGCAATACATTTACCAATTCATTTAGCAGTAGCATTACCAATTCCTTTAGTAGATATAGTTACTAATTCATTTAGTCAGTTATTCTTACTCATTGAATTAGTAGATTCTTACTAATTACCAGTAAACGAATCGGCACTATTTGAATTAGTAGAAAACTACTACCAATTAGTAGTTTTCTACTAATTCAGATTTAGAGAGCAGGAAACGATTATAATTCACAAATTTATATGAAAAAGTTTCTATCGACTATTGTTGAGACCGTATAAACATAAATCGATCCCCATCAATTTTCTATAAAGTATAGGGTAAACAGGGGTATTGCCGACACGCTTCCAGTGGTGCGCAAATATTCTCACTCAAAGAAAAAAATATCTTGAAACAAAAGCATCGCCCTCTTGTCTGTTTTGTTTTTAAACACGTGAATATAAGATAAAGGTACCTATCATGAAACATGTCCCAATTATGAAACAGTTTGACAAATAATTCGATTCATAAATAATTTAAAAGTATATTTTTGAGTACAAATTATTATATTAATAAGTATGAAAGTTAGACTTTTAATCTATATAAAAAGCAAGTATGGTTCTAAAGTTTTAAACACTAAAAAATAATTTTAATTATGTAACCTCCAAACTCGGGAAAATTGACTGCCATTTATCCGAGTCAGAAGGATTGATACCTATAATTTGTTTTATCTCGTGTATTCACAAATTTCAATAATTTCACATGTGTAATAAATTAAATGACAGCTTAAGGTTTATAGATTTGGGATTACTGCACTTTTTCTTTATTTGGATACAACTTTATTGATTAATTATTTGTTTCATAATACGTACACCTTTCTTAACACGGCCCGTATTTATGGAACGGAGAAACATGAGTGTTTCATATCGACGAACACGTTTTCAACGCTTGCTCCTATTTATGGAACAGAGGATTTTGAACCAAAAAAGAACGGATTTTCAACAAAATAGTTGAATTTTCAACGAAAGTGATCAATTTTCAAATAAAATGATGAATCTTCAACTAGAATTATTGAATTTTAAACCAAACAGATAAATTTTCAATTAAAATGATAAATCTTCAACTGAAATGGTTGAATTTTCAAATAAAAAAACTAGCTTCTAACAAAAAAAAACGAATTTTCAACATAATAGTTGGATTTTCAACCAAAGTGATCAATTTTCAAATAAAGTGATGAATCTTCAACTGGAATAATTGGATTTTAAACCAAACAGATAAATTTTCAATTAAAATGATAAATCTTTAACTAAAATGGTTGAATTTTCAACTAAAAAGATGAATATTCAACCATGAAGATTAATTTTCTACAAAAAAATACGAATTTCCAACACAATATATGAATTTGCAACCAACTTGTTGAATTTGCAACTGAAAATGATAAATTTTTAACCAATAGTTGAATTTTACAACAACAACAAAATAATAGAGAAGAATTTTCAACAAAAAATAGAATACTTAAACTTTCAGTAAAACACATTAATTTTTAATTTTGAACCAAAAAAGAACGGATTTTCAACAAAATAGTTGAATTTTCAACCAAAGTGATCAATTTTCAAATAAAATGATGAATCTTCAACTGGAATAATTGGATTTTAAATCAAACAGATAAATTTTCAATTAAAATGATAAATCTTTAACTGAAATGGATGAATTTTCAACCAAAAAGATGAATATTCAACCTTGAAGATTAATTTTCTACAAAAAAATACGAATTTTCAACGCAATTTATGAATTTGCAACTGAAAATGATGAATATTTAATCAATAGTTGAATTTTACAAAAAAAAAAAAAAAAATAGAGAAGAATTTTCAACAAAAAATAGAATACTTAAACTTTAAGTAAAACCAATTAATTTTGAACCAAAAAATAACGGATTTTCAACAAATAGTTGAATTTTCAACCGAAGTGATCAATTTTCAAATAAAATTATGAATCTTCAACTGGAATAATTGAATTTTAAACCAAACAGATAAATTTTCAACTAAAATGATAAATCTTCGACTGAAATGGTTGAATTTTCAACTAAAAGGATGAATATTCAACCATGAAGATTAATTTTCTACAAAAAAATACGAATTTTCAACACAATATATGAATTTGCAACTGAAAATAATAAATTTTTAACCAATAGTTGCATTTTATAAAAAAAAATAGAGAAGAATTTTCAACAAAAAATAGAATACTTAAAATTTAAGTAAAACAAATTAATTTTTTATTTTGAACCAAAAAAGAACGGATTTTCAACAAATATTTAAATTTTCAACCAAAGTGATCAATTTTCAAATAAAATGATGAATCTTCAATGAATATTTAACCATGAAGATTAATTTTCTACAAAAAATACGAATTTTCAACACAATATATGAATTTGCAACTGAAAATGATAAATTTTTAATCAATAGTTGAATTTTATACAACAAAAAAAAAAGAGAAGAATTTTCAACAAAAAATAGAATAGTTAAACGTCAAGTTAAACAAATTAATTTTTAACGAAAAAAAACGGATCTTCAATCAAACAGTTCAATTTTCAACCAATGTGATGAATTTTCAACTAAAATTATGAATCTTCAACTGGAATAGTTTAATTTTATGCCAAGAAGGTACACAAAATTTTCACCAAATATTTCAATTTTTAAATAAAAAAGATCAATTATCAAACAGTTAAATTTTCGTCCAAAAAAGATACATTTTTAACCAAAAATAGAATAGTTAAATTTTCTGTTTAAAAAAACTAAATTCTAGCAAACAAAAAAAAACTAATTTTCATTAAAATAGTTAAATTTTCAACTGGAATAGTTAAATTTTCAGTTATGAAAATTGATTTTCAACAAGGTCGTTGAATTTTCAATCAGAGATGAATTTTGAATTAAAATGATGAATCTTCAACGAAAATGATTAATTTTTAACAAAAGAGTTACACTTATAATGAAGGAGTTGAATTTTCGACTAAAAAAGATTAATTCTCTACAAAAAATGTAATATAATTGAAATTTCAACCAAAAAAGATTTTAATTTTAAATAAAAAATGTTAAATTCAACCAAAAAAGACAAATTTTCACGAATAGTTAAGTTTTCTATTAACAAATACTCTCTACTTAACAGAGAAAACAAATATAAAACAAACTGTTGAATTTTGAAGGGAAAATATGAATTTTCAACCAAGGAGATTAATTTTCTACCAAAAAGGACGAATATTGAATAAAACACAGGAAGTTATTATTGAGTACAATAAAAGAAAAAAAACGAAAAGGGGACTTAGCCTAATATTTTATTTACACTTCACTTTGACCAAGTTTCTTAAGTTTTGACTTCATCCTTCATGGTTTTTTCTTCCTTTTCATTCACCTAAATAAAAATTCATTCCCTATGACAAACATTTTTCAGCAAAAATAAAATATAATTCACTTCGTTCACGAAAAACTACCCTTCATAGGTTAGGTTTGTCAATTTTAACGAAAACTTGTATTGTACATAATTTTTGCAAGAACCCAACAACTTTCTCCTGAAGATTATCTTTTTAGTTATAAATTTTATGATTTGGTTGAAAATTTAACGTTTTTCTTAAAAAGACATTTTTTTTGCAAATTCAACTGTTTTGTTAAAAATTCGTCTTCTTGGGTTACTCCTGAAAATTTGTCTTTTTAATTTAAAAGTTCATCTTCTTTTAGTAGAAATATCGCATCTTTCTTGGACAAAAATGCAACTGTTTTGTTGAAAATTCAACTATTTCCTAGAAATTTTAGTTTTTGTTGAAGATTTGTATTTTTTTGTAGAAAAGTCCATTGAAATCCTTTTGGATGAAAATTCAACTCTTTTTTTGAAAATTTGACTTTTTGATTAAAAAATTCACCTGTTTTAGTAGAATTTTCATTTTTCTTGGACAATGCAACTGTTTGGTTAAAAATTTAACAATCTTGTTAGAAAGTCATACTTTTTGGTTAAAAAGTCGACCATTTAGCAGAAAATTAACTTACAGTTTACAATTCTTCTTTTCGTGTTGGAAAGTGAACTGGAATCTTCTTTGGATGAAAATTCAACTTTAAAATTAAGATAGAACAGAAATCCATTTTATCATGAATAATTTTATGCAAAATGCGCATGAAAAAGATTCAAAATTAAAAAATAGATTTCTAGACAAAAAAATTCAACTATTTTTTTGAATTTTTTTTTACTTTATCTGTTTTAAAAGAAATATTTCATCTTTCTTGAATAAAAATGCAACTGTTCGGTTGAAAATTCAACTCTTTTTTGAAAATTTGTTTTTCTGATCTCAAAATTCACCTGCTTTAGCAGAAGTTACCCCTTTCTTTTCTGGATGAAAATTCAACTATTTCTTTGAAATTATTATTTTTTTAATTAAAAATTGATCTATTTTAAGAGAAATTTCATCTTTCTTGGATAAAAATGCAACTGTTTGGTTGAAAATAAAACTATTTTGTTAAAAAGTCATACTTTTGGTTGGAAATTCTACTGTTTTGTTGAAAATTTAACTATTTCGTAGAAAATTTACTTTTTGTTTAAAATTCATATTTGGTGTTAAAAACTGAACTGAAAGCTTTTCTGGATGAAAGTTCAACTTTACAAAAAAATTTGTCTTTCTTGGATAAAAATTCAACTATTTGGTAGAGAATTCAACTTACTTTTGGTTAAAAAATTCATATTTTGATCTTGAAAAGTCTACTGGAATCTTTTCTGGATGAAAATTCAACTATTTAAAAAAAATTTGTTTTCTTTTCAAATAAAAATTCATCTGGTTTGAGATAAATTTCATCTTTTTTGGATATGCAACTATTGGGTAGAGAATTCAACAATTTCGTTGAAAAGTTTTCCTTTTTGGGTAAAAATTAGTCTTTTTGGATTCAAAATTCAATTTTTTTCAAAGAAAATTATATCTTGGTTGAAAATTCATATTTTGATCGTGAAAAGTAAATAAAATCTTTTTTAACAGAAAATTCATCTATTTTTTTTTTTAATTTCTTCTTTTTAATGAAAATGCAACTTTTTAGTTAAAAATTCTTCTTCTTTGCTTGAGTATTCAACTATTTTATTTGAAAGGTTTGGTTGAATCACTTAAGAAATAATTTTTTTGTAAAGTTATATTTTTAGTTAAAAATTCATGTATTTGGTTGAAAGTTTAACTATTTTGTTGAGAATTGATCTGTTTAAATTGAAAATTCTACTACTTGGGTAAAAGTTAAGCTACATTGTTAAAAATTTATTTTTTCGATTGAAGGCTTATGTCTTTGGTTAAAAATTTGACAGTTTATTGGAAAAGTCTGTTTTTTTTTGTTTAAAATTAATTTTATAACTGAAAATGTAACTTTCCCATTTTTTTAAGATTGATCTTTTTTAGTTGAAAATTCTCCTTTTTTGGTCAAAAAAATAATTTTCTTGGTTTAAAATTTCATTTTTGTTGGGTAAAAGTGCATCAGTTTTGTGGAAAAATAATTTTTCGCTGAAGTCATATTTTCTGTTTGTAAATTCAATTTTCGTAAAGAAAATTCGTCTTTTGGCTTGAAGGTTCAACAGTTTAGGTAAAATTTTCTTTCTTTAGTGAAAAATCTTTATTTGTTGAAAATTCGTCTTTTTGGTTTTAAAAACCTTTTTTTTTTGTATACATTTCATGTTCTTTGATTGAAATATAAACTATGACACTTTTTGTAGGGAATTTATACATATTTTTAGGTTGAAAATTCAAATATTATGTTAAAAATTTAATTACTTTGTTGAAAATTCAAGTATTTTGTTAAAAAGCCATCTTTTATAGTAGAAAATACATTTTTTGGTTTGAAATAAATAAATTAATTTTAAAATTTTAAATTTCTATCTGAAATACTGTTTTATTCCGTTTATAAAAGATTCTATTTTAAAAGTATTTCAAGATCAAAATGTTGGTATTTGAATATTAATGATCAAGGAAAATGAAAAATTAGACAAGGAAAAATAAGGGAATTTTGGAAATGAAGTTCTCGGACACCCTGCCTAATTCTACTAGCAATAACTAGTAAAACATTTTTGGAAACTAAAAATTACGCCAACAGCCATACCACGCTGAAAAAACCAGTTCTCGTCAGATCACTGAAGTTAAGCGGCGTTGGGCGCGGTTAGTACTTGGATGGGTGACCATTCGAGAAAACTGAGTGCTGTTGGCACATCGTGGGTGTGATGAGCCCACACTTGTAGTTATTTACTACAAGAAACTATCCACCTAGAAACACTACCCGAATCGGGTAGTGTCACGCCTACCCTGAAAGAGAAATGGCTTAATGGTATACTACTACTACTACGTACAGAAAGAGTGGGGGGGGGAAGAAATATTTTGTTACAGTTTTTCACAGGAGGGAGGGGGGGTCTCAGAGAGGGCCTATAATCCGTTACGTAATTTAAGTACGGCCCCTTATGCAAATCTTACGCTTTTGAAGCGCCTTTTAATGCATTAAATGAAAATGGTTTTTTAAATTTATTTCAGGTTACGTTTGACAGCTCCAATCAGCTTTGAAAGGGATTGGAATCTAATTATTTTCGGTGCCTCGCCGGGGATTCAAAAAAGGACAGAAACGGCATTCCTAGGAAATGAAATTTTTAATACCTTTGAATCAAGCCTTCTTACCGGAAACAATGGCAAGAGGTTGTGTAATGTATGCGCTCACCATCTGTCTTCTCATTGGTTCAACAAATGAAATTAACTGGAATAAGGAATTGTCAACACAAATTCACAAACTGCAACCCTATCAAGTTTTTGTATTAGGAATCAACAAAAATCCTCAACTCAAAATTATAGAAAAGACACCGACCTGGTCTGCAAATTTGGTAGAAATTGAAGCGAGACTTCAATTTTTGAAACAAATTTCTGCATTTGAAAATCCTCGAAAAACGACATACTTCATTCTTACCAAAAGATCTCAAATTGATGAAGATTCTTCCTTCATCCGATCAAATTTGACGAGTCTATGTACTATTGTAAGTCGAATATCTGGGGTGAACTCCAGACCCAAATGTCTGATTCTCCACTTCTCAAAAAGGGCATTCATTTATGAAAATTTGCTGCGAAAACTGTGGTCTGAGCGATTTCTTGATGTCAGTGTCCTTGAGATCCTTGAGCTCGAATCTTCGAAAGATCAGTTTATTGAAAATCGAGTTGAGATCCCTACTTTGCATTTCTGGAATCCATTCATGGCAACCTACACGAAGAAAATCTATTCAAGAAAAACAAAGCTCTTTCCATCGAAACTTGGAAACCTAAACGGACACCAAATTAAAGTTGGTGTTTACGACTATGTTCCATTTCTCAACGTGTCAGCTGATAAGGAAGGAAGGGTGCTAACTGTCACAGGACTTGCTACCAAACTTCCTGAGACTTTATCTAAACAAATGAACTTCGCACTTTTTCAGGACGGAACTTATCGAAGAGAAGCTGGAAGATTTGATTACGATAAGGAAACGACAACTGGTGTTTTTCGTCAACTAGTTCGCAACGAGATTCAACTTATAGGGTTGGAAGTCGCAATAATTGGACCGAAGGAGAGGAAAGTTTTTGAAAGAACTACAATCACCGGAAATACAGACTTTTGTGCACTGGTACCAATTTTACCAGCAAAAAGTACAACCTTGGTGGTGACGAATGACTTCCTGGCAGCTTGCATTTTCATCATCTGCTTATTTATATTGACTTGGGGTGTCTCTCGATTACTGAAGTTCAATCCTCAATTTTGGCCCATGATGTATATCGTCCAATTGGTGATAGGAGCACCCCTACCTCAAGCACCTCAAAAATTCGAAGAACGAATCGTCATGGCTTCGATATATTTATCAGGCACAGTTTACTTGTCATGGATTTGCATTGCGATGACAATTACCGTTCTGGAGACTAAACAAGAGATTGAATTTGCCAAACTTGCAGATATGCTCGATTACAACTTGACATGCTCATTTCCTACTGAAGCTTCCTATACGTTGTCAAAAAGCTTCAATCCTGACAATGGGCAATTATTCCAGAAATATTCTGTTTCGACGTCAGAGAAATGTGTGGCTTGGCTGCTGAACTATCAGAATGTTTCTTGTATCATGATTAAAGAATTAGCTGACTATTTTATTCAGAAACATAGGGGTAGGAATGGAGAGCCTTTGATGAAGACTGTTGAACAAAGAATGATCAACAGCGTCAGAGCTTTCAAATTAGAACCTGGAACACCTTATCTTGATAGGTTTGACCAATTAATTTTGAGGCTTCAAGATGCAGGCATCTTCCGAAAATGGTACGACCTGGCTGCGACAAGTTTCACGAAGTTTTCGAATCTTCAAACAGAGGATCTGGTAGAATCCATGGGAGTGCAGTACCAAATTTTTGTCGTTCCCGTGATCGGACTTGTGTTGTCATTTTGTGTATTTATTGGTGAAGCTATTGCAAGTAAAGTTATGAGACAACGCTGATAAAATAGAGAAGGAAAATGACTGGATTATTATTCAGACATTATATGTTAAATTAAAAATTATGTTGGCTTACAAATTTAACCTGAATCCAAAATTTATATTTTTGGTTTAATAAAATGTTATCAATGATGAAAATTGAAACCCTAAATTCATCTAAAAATTCCTCTTTTCCAGGGTGAGCACTAGGGTGGTCCAAAATTTTTTTTTTTTGAATTTTCATGGGGATACCCCAGAAATTTGTTTAAATCCACACAAAAATAAATCCTTTTTTTTTTTTTTTGAAAAAAAAATGATATTTAGGGGTGCCGCAAGCCCCATGAAGTTTAGCATGTATTTCCCATAAGAAAAAAAGACGTTTTTGTAAATCTTATTCGCAATTTTCAATATTATCTCAATCGAGTTGAAACTCAACATTTCTCTTCACAATTAGCCATAGAATACGAATAAAATATCACTTTTCAAATACCAACACCATAAGTCTGTTTTATAGGGTCCCAAAGAAACCCCATAAGTGAAAACATGGGTTTTGCGAGTTTTTCGCGGTAATTATGACTTTTTTTGCGGTTTTTTCGGTGAAAATTATTTCTGGCACATGAAAGACCATTTCATACTGATGATTAGATCTTCACATAAATTGTTTGAACAATCTATTATTGTTTTTAGCAATTTTCTCATGGAATGGAGTTAGAAAGACGCGGTTTTTTCATAAATTTTCCATTTGTTGTCCAATTTTCAATTAGAGGAAAGTAATAGTTCACCAATGTTAAAAAGAGTGATTGTTTAAACAATTGATTATCAATGTTAATAATATTCTCTGAGAAATATGCTACAAAATTTCAGATAAAAAAAAATCACTTGTAGTCAAATTTTCAATTGAGATAAGTTAAGCGATCAATTGAAGTCAAGAAAATTAATTGTTTAAACAATTTATTATAATTATTAATAATATTATATTTGAATAATGCTAGAAAGATGCGGTTTTTTTTTAATTTCTGGCTTTTTGTCCAATTTTCATTTGGAGTGAAGTAATAATGCATTGAACTCAACAAAATAATTATTTAAACAATTTATTATCATTTTCAATAATATTCTCTTTGCTTAATGTGTAGAATGTTGCGGTTTTTTTTGAAATTTTCAACTGTTTGTCTATTTTTCATTAGGCGTGACTTAATAATTATTTAGATTTAGCAAAAATAATTGTTTAAACAAATTATCATTGTTTATGACTATCTTCATCTATATCAATGCCTGATAGTTGCGGTTTTTCGGCAATTTTTACCTTTCTGTCCTTTTTTCACTTGGTGATGTAATAATTAATTAAAGTTAACAAAAAAGTTGTTTAAACAATTTGATATTATTTATAAATATCTTTTCTTAGATAAGTGCTAGAAAGTGGCGGTTTTTTCTAAAATATTTCACTTTGCTTCGCCTGCTTAATTACTAACAATTGATAAATAAACATTAGAGATTTGCAATTCCCAGTTTTTCTTTTACGCTTTGCAATAAACTTCTTGTTTTGATAAAAAAAAACTTTTACAAGTCATTTAAAGACCTAGTCCTTCCACCTATTCCTAATTATTCTATTCTTTGTTTTTGCCTCTTGTGTAAAATAGCTTTTTTTCATTAAATTAATTTTTTTTTTAACATTGGGGAAAAAACAAAAATAATTCACTTAAAACAACAATACCATTCGAAAAATCATTTTTGTTGTGGTTGACTTATTATTTGTTCATAAATAAAAAGGCGATGCAAAGTTAAAGATTTTAGAAAAAACCACCACTTTCTCGCACTTATCTAAGAAAAGATATTTATAAACAATATTAAATTGTTTAAACAACTTGTTTGTTAACTTTAATTAATTACTACCTCAATAAGTGAAAAAAGGACAGAAAGGTAAAAATTGCCGAAAAACCGCAACTATCAGGCATTGATATATATGAAGATAGTCATAAACAATAATAATTTGTTTAAACAATTATTTTTGCTAAATCTAATTAATTATTAAGTCACGCCTAATGAAAAATAGACAAACAGTTGAAAATTTCAGAAAAAACCGCAACATACTACAAATTAAGCAAAGAGAATATGATTAACAATGATAATAAATTGTTTAAACAATAATGTTGTTAACTTGAATTCATTATTACTTCACTCCAATTGAAAATTGGACAAAAAGCCAGAAATTTCAGAAAAAACAGCATCTTTCTAGCATTATTCAAATATAATATTAATAATAGTAATAACACATTGTTTAAACAATTAATTTTTTTGACTCTAGTTAATTATTTAACTTATCTCAATTGAAAATTTGACTAGAAGTGAATTTTTTGTAAAACTGCAATTTTGTAGCATTTTTCTAAGAGAATATTATTAACATTAATAATAAATTGTTTGAACAATTACTCCTGTTAACATTGATGAACTATCACTTTCCTTCAATTGAAAATTGGACAACAAGAGGGAAATTTTTGAAAAAACCGCGTCTTTTTGAAAAACTTAGAAAAAAAATAAAAATAAAAAGGTGGGGTTTTCGTGAAAATCTTCCTTTCAAATTTTCAAAATTCGATGAAAAAAATGAAGAAGATTTTCTAAAAATTCCTACCTTTTCCATTTTTTCTTATATTGTATTTACAGTTTGGCAAGTTTTATAGGGGCATTTTTGAGTCCAAGAAATTTTTTTTTCTTAAAATAGTATTTTTTTCTCGTAAACAATCAAAAATAGCACAAAATAGCAACATATATTTTTGTAGAACTTTTCGAGGTGAGTACATTTTTATCTGAACATTTATTTGTTTATTTCGTTGTTTCTGAGGAAAACGTAAAAATTCGATTTTTCAAAAATACGTATTTTCAATATGAAAGCGGTGTTTTACCGAGAATAAAACTCATAAGGTACATATTACCAGCTATTTCTAAAGAAAAAATATAAATTTTGAAATGTGGGTTTATTGTGAAAAATCACTTTCAATCATTTTCAAAAATTGCATGGAATTTTCAAGAGCTATAAAAAGTTTCGAGGGATTTCAAAAGATTCAAATGATTTGAAATATTTTAGGGTTTATTTTTTAATTCGAAGACATTTTCAAGAGCTTTATAAAATTTTAAGGAATTTCAAATGATTTTAAAGGATTTGAAATATTTTAGGGTATTTAAAAATATTCCAAGGGATTTAAAAAAAATTTATTGGGTGTCACAGAATTTATAATAATTTCACATGATTTTATAATATTTCAATTAATTACAAAGAATTTATTTACAAGAAGAAATATTTTTAAGTAAATTAGACTTTAAACATTAATGGTCAGAGAAAATGAAAAATTAGTCAGAGAAAAATCAGGGAAAAGTCAATTAATTTGGAAAAAATGAAGTTTTGGGACCACCCTGAATTAAAAATTACATTTTATTTTGAAGGTTTTTTAGAATAATTCTATTTTTAAGTTCTATAATTGAAAATTTTTTCATTTTGAACCATGGAAATGACGGTGAATTTATTTTTTAACCTAGAATTACAGAAGCTTTGAAACATTTAATTTAATTTTCAATTTCAAGCTCTCAAATGTTAATTGTTTCGAATTAAAACTGATTTGAATTCAAAGTTTTTGATTTGGAACGCTTTGAAATTGTCCTATTTTCGAAATTTTAATCTGCAATAATTGAGTTTTGAGATTCACCAATGCAAAATAAAATTGTTCAATTTTGAACGCTTTGAATAAGAAATGATATAATTTCAACTACTTTCTAATTAAATAGTCCGATATTCAAATTTGTATGCTAAAATTTTTCAATTATGAGAGCTTCTGATTTGAAAATTTTCAATTTCAAAAATTTCCAATTTCAAAATGTTCAATTTGAAACGCCTTTATTTAGAAATTAATACAAGTTCAGTTCGTTTTCATTCTATTTGAAACATTAGCTTTTTTCAAATTTTACAAATGTTTGGTTTGAAACAGTTTTTCAGTATTCAATATAATTTTAAAATTTTGAAATTTCAAAAAGTTCAAAATCATTAATTATTGATTATTGTTTCAAAATTTGTTTTAACCTATCATTTAAAACTTTGGTTAGTAATGGATTTTTAAATTGTTTACATGTTTGACTTTAGGAAATAAAAATTCAGAGACGTGAGCGCAAGGTGGGGGAAGGAGAATTAATGGTTAAAAATTAATAAATTAATTTGAAATTTCAAAAATTTCAAAATAATTAATTATCGATTATTGTTTCAAAATTTGTTTTAACCTAATATTTAAAAATATTGTTAATAATGGATTTTTAGATTGTTTACATGTTCAATTTTAGGAAATAAAAAATTAGAGACGTGAACGTGCCGTGGGGGAGAGGGAATTATTGGTTAAAAATTAATTAATTAATTTGAAATTTCAAAATGTTCAAAATTATTAATTATTGTTTAGTGTGTCAAAATTTTTTTTTCAATCTAATATTTAAAAATTTTGTTAGTTATGGATTTTTAAATTGTTTACATGATTAATGTTAAGAAGTAAAAATTGAGAGACGTGAGCGCGGTGGGAATGGGGGAATTGATCGTTAAAAATTAATTAATTTGAAATTTCGAAAAGTTCAAAATTATTAATTATTGTTTATTGTTTCAAAATTTGTTTTAACCTAATATTTAAAAATTTTGTTAGTACTGGATTTTTAAATTGTTTACATGTTTAATTTTAGGAAATAAAATTTTCGAGACGTGTACGCGCGGTGGGGGAGGGTGAATTAATGGTTAAAAACTATTTGATTAATTAGAAATTTCAAAAAGTTTAAAATTATTAATTATTGATCATTTTTTGGAAATTTGTTATAACCTAATATTTCAAAAGTTTGTTAGTACTGGATTTTTAAATTGTTTACATGTTTAATTTTAGGAAATAAAAATTGAGAGAAGTGATCGCACTGTGGGGGAGGGAGAAATAATGGTTAAAAATTAATTAATTAATTTGAAATTTCCAAAAGTTAAAAATTATTAATTATTGATTATTGTTTCAAATTTTTTTTTCAATCTAATATTTAAAAATGTTGTTAGTACTGGATTTTTAAATTGTTTACATGTTTAATTTTAGGAAATAAAACTCCCCACCCGCGCCCGCGCGGTGGGGGCCGGCGATAAATGATAAAAAATTATTTAATTGATTAGAAATTTCAAAAAGTTCAAAATTATTAATTATTGATTATTTTTTCGAAATTTGTTTTAACCTAATATCTCAAAAGTTTGTTGGCACTGGATTTTAAAATTATTTACATGTTAAATTTTAGGAAATAACAATTGAGAGAGGTGGACGCGAGGTGGGAATTGATCGTTAAAAATTAATTAATTTGAAATTTCCAAGCGTTCAAAATTATTAATTATTGATTATTGTTTCGAAATTTGTTTTAACCTATTATGAAAAAATTTGGTTGGTAATGGATTTTTAAATTGTTTACATGTTTAATTTTAGTAAATGAAAATTCAGAGACGTGAACGCACGGTGGGGAGGGAGAAGTAATGGTTAAAAATTAATTAATTAATTTGAAATTTCAAAAAGTTTAAAATTATTAATTATTGATTATTGTTTTAAAAATTGTTTTAACCTAATATTAAAATTGTTTGTTAATAATGGATTTTTAGATTGTTTGCATGTTCAATTTTAGTAAATAAAAATTTAGAGGCGTGAACGCGCGGAGGGGGAGGGGTATTATTGGTTGAAAATTAATTAATTAATTCGATATTTCAAAAAGTTCAAAATTATTAATTATTGATTATTGTTTCAAAATTTGTTTCGAATCTAATATTTACAAATTTAGTTAGTTATTAATTTTAAAATTGTTTACATGTTGAATTTTAGGAAATAAAAATTGAGAGACGTGAACGCGCGGTGGAAATGGAGGAATTGATCGTTAATAATTAATTAATTTGAAATTTCCAATAGTTAAAAATTATTAATTATTGTTTCAAAATTTGTTTTAACCTAATATTTAAAAATTTTGTTAGTACTGGATTTTGAAATTCTTTACATGTTTAATTTTAGGAAATCAAAATTTAGTGACGTGAACGCGCGGAGGGGGAGGGGTATTATTGGTTGAAAATTAATTAATTAATTCGATATTTCAAAAGGTTCAAAATTATTAATTAATGAATTTTTTTTCGAAATTTGTTTTAACCTAATATTTAAAAATTTGGTTGGTAATGGATTTTTAAATTATTGACATATTTAATGTTAGGAAGTAAAAATTCGCAGACACGTGGACATGCGCTTGACGCACGTGCATTTATTGCTCGTTTCATAATAATTTAAAACATACATGTAAATTGATTTTAAGAGACTTCGAGGCTTCCGTGAAATCCTTTAAAATCTTTTGAAATTTCCTGAAATTCTTTAAAATCTCTTTTGATCTTTTAGGATCTTTCGAAAACCCTTGACTCTTAAAAAAATGTTTAATACCTTTAAAATCATTCACATTTTTAAAATACCACAAAATTAATTTATATATTTGGAAACCCCATGAAATCCTTTCGAATCTTCGATTCGATTTTTTTCAAATTTTTTCGGATCGAATTTCGAAGCTTTTCATTCTTCGAAAAAAATGTTTTGAAATTTTTTTCAATATCGTGATACCTCTTAAAATCCCTTGAAATCTTTGAAATTTCTTGGAATTCCTTGAAATATATAGAAATCTTTTATAATCGTTTAAAATAATAAATAAATGAAAAATATAATAATTAAATAAAAAGTAATAATAAACATTTGAAATAATAAATGAAAAATATAATAAAATAAATAAAATATTTCTTAAAATACCCACAAATCCCATAAAATGCTTTTTTATCTTTGGAATCTCTTGAAATCCCATGGAATCGTAGAAATTCCATGTAATCTTTTTGAAATCCCGTGAAATCCCTTAAAATTCGTGGAATCCTCTTTAAATCCATACATTGTATAAAATCTGAAAAAAATAATTTTTTTTTTTATAAAATAGTAAAATACTGAGTTTAGATCCTCACCATCGGTCCCGCTCAGTAGATCACAAATTATTTCCCAAATCTAAAGATAGATGTCAGCACCAACCGGACTTATACTTTTCTAAAAAAAGAGTTTTTAATTTAGTTTCAATTCAAGACGAAAAGAATGCATACTTTAATAAAAATACCTTTATTAATTTCTTTGAGAAAAAATTGAAAAAATATTGGATAGAATTTT
Source organism: Andricus curvator (assembly GCA_932195095.1). NCBI lineage: Eukaryota > Metazoa > Arthropoda > Insecta > Hymenoptera > Cynipidae > Andricus > Andricus curvator. The sequence continues at coordinate 19,438 of CAKNYM010042527.1, forward strand.
GATTATTTATACAAAACAATTCTTTTAATTTTTAATACGCCCCTGAGATCAGTTCACCAATCGGAGAAGAACTTTCTATTAGTTCCTGCACATCATACTGTCGCACCGCGTCATACATTGACACCACACGTACTTGAGATAAGATACATAAATAACATAAAATTCAATAAAAGTATGTGAAACTTATTTCAAAATATAATACCAGCAAAGAAGGATTATTACCGAGTAGGTGAGTTTAATACAAAATATATTTTTTGGTGTAATTCCTAGTTGAAAATGATCTCTGACATTTGTGTTGAATCCTTTATTTATAACACAATGACGTATGGACATTTTAATTACGTGTACAAACATAAAAATACTCAGATAGGATGTGTTTTTATGATGATAAAAAGAGACAATTTATAGACTTTGTACTATGAAGCAGTGTCAAGTTTTCAGTTCGGGATTAAAGTTTATACTTGAATGACTGCAAAATAGAATTGTTTAAAAGTGTAAAATTGCAGGTTTTAAACCTGTCAACTTTTGTGGAGATCTGGTTTTTATTATTTGATACTGACACTAGCAATTTTTTCGCTTTGAGGTAGGTCGAGATTCAAGAATTTGTTTCAAATTAAGAGTCACAATAAGAGTGACGAATAAGAAAAGAATGTCATGAAATTTGTCAAGCTCAGATTATTTCAGATAATCTCATAATTAAAACGTTAAATTTAAAGAAAACTAAAAATAACATTTTCAAATTAAAAATAAATTTTAAGGGAAAATTCAATTTTTTGCCAACTAGTTTTATTATTTTTTCTGTGGGGGAGTGTAAGCAGAGGGGAGGAGTATGGGAAGTGAGGATGGGGGAGGAGTATGGAAAGAGTTTAGTTTGGTGTTTTGAGAAGTGAGGGGAGTTGATGGGTGAGTGAATAGAGGGGAAATAGTGGAGGAGGGTGCAGGGAATTAAGGGTAGGAATAGTAGGGGCAGGTAGGAGAAGTGAGTTATTATTATTATTATTATACCATTAAGCCATTTCCCTTTCGGGGTAGGCGTGACGTATAAGCTAGGTAGGAATATAGGTATGAGGTGGATAGGTATATAAGTGTTAGGTATATATATTTTAGATTGATCTGGAATTCTCGTGTTATTTATTTAAATGACACGTTTACTCCGCAACACTGCTCCGACCCAGGTTGCTGATCAATCTCTCTAGCGATCACCCCAAGTGAAGAGCCTCACAAAATTGTTATGTATGGTTCTCCACTTGGGCCCATTAGTATCCAAGATCTTTGTTTCAGGCGTCATTCATTCTACTGTCACTCTGTTTACAAACTATTTGTCGCCACACTTTTCTGTCCTGGCATACTACTCTAGCTTCCTTCACGTCCATGCATTTTTTCATGCAAGCTCTTGTGTCTCTATGGCTTCTTATGTCTCTACGGATTAATGTCTCATTTACAGATTCTAACCATTCTTTCGGCGGTCTACCTCTGGGCATTCTGCCATTTGCTTTACCTTTATACACTTGTTTGGTCAGTCGTTCATCTTTCATTCTTTCAAGATGTCCGAACCATCTTAACTGATTTCTTTCCCACGTGTCAACTATTGTCTCTTTTGCACCACATTCTTTGAGGATTGTCTCGTTTCGGACTTTGTCCATTAGTGTTTTCCCGCATATTATGCGCAGAGGTTTCATGCCGATCGCGTTAATTTTACTCCTGTCCTTTTCTTGACATGTCCATGTCTCGCTACCGTATAGTACAGTCGGTACGAATATAGAATTGTGTATGGCCATTTTAGCTTTTTTTGATATGTTTTTATTTGTTAGGATGGACCCTGCTCTACCGATAACCTGTTTACCCTTATTTATGCGCCTATCTAACTCCCCATCTATTTTTCCGTCGCTAGTGAATAGACTACCTAGATATACGTACTTGTCAACTTGTTCTAATCTCTCATCATTTAGGACAATGTTGCACATTGTTTTCTCACTCTTTCCCTCAAACACCATGATTTTTGTTTTATTTACGTTAATTTTGAGTCCCATGTCCTTCATGCTTGTATGAAGTTTATTCAACATTCTTTGCAAGTCCTCGACTGATTCTGCCATAACAATCTTGTCATCTGCGAAAGCTAACCCACGTACCTTAACTGTTTGGAGATCTACACCTTCTTCGTCGAAGAGTGCAGTTCTTAGACACTTATCCATGAATATGATAAATAGCCACGAGGACATAACGCATCCTTGTTTCACGCCTTGCGTAATATCGAACCAGTCACTCAGTTTCCCGTTTACCCTTACGCTCGCTTTACTACCTGTATATATTGTTTTTATTGCTTGCAGGAGCCCTCCATTTACTCCGTATTCTTTAAGAACTTCCCAAAGTTTACTTCTATTTACCGTGTCAAATGCTTTTTCTAGGTCAATAAATGCACAGAAAACTTTCTTTCCTACTCTCAAGCTTTTTTCTGTGATCTGTCTTAGGCTAAATATCTGATCTGTACATGATCTTCCTGGCATAAATCCACTTTGGACTTCCCATATGTTTTCTTCTGTGATTTCCATTACCCTACGAATAAGTATTTTTGAGTATATTTTACTTACGGTACTTAGTAGGCTGATACCTCTGTAATTACTGCAGTTCTTTTTATCTCCCTTTCTTTTGTATATTGGTACGATAATTGCTTTTTTCCAATCGTCTGGGACTTTTCCCGTCTCGATACATAAATTTATTAATTCGCACAACCTGTGAGGTATGTACTCGCCACCGTATTTGAGCATTTCAGCACTAATACTGTCTATGCCAGCAGCCTTACCGTTTTTCAAGTTCTTAATTATGTCTCGGACCTCAGTGACACAGACTTTTTCAATTGGGTTTTCTAATGCATTATGTTCTATGTCGCAGTTTTGTTGTCCTATATCTTCACCTCCTAATAGTTCTTTAAAAGAGTCTTTTAAAGCGTCTACTATCTCGTCTATATCATATAGCATTTCACCTTTGCTGTTTCTCATGCTGGCAAACTCTGTACTCTTACTTTCCTTCAACTGTTTATATAATAGTTTCATAATTCCTTCAAAGTAGTTCTGTATTTTGTTCTCTTTTTCTGTTCTGATTTTTTCTTTACTCTCCTTGACTAGTCGTTTCATTTTCCTCTTTTTGTCTTTGTAATCATTTTTGAGTCTATTTCTCTCCTCATCGCTGAGACCTGTCATGCACTGTTAAAAAAATCTGATCGAAATTTAATATACATGTGAGTAAAGTCATTTGCATATACCGTACATTAATTTTAATATACCATCATGTTGTAAAATTAATATACATGTATATTAAAGTCGGTAAAACAGAATGCGTGAAAACAACAAGTGCTTTGATACCTTCAGATCTTGTCAAATTTTAAAAACTAAAGCAATAACCTTACATTCGTCGACTAAATTCTTACTTACAATTAAAGTGCAACGTACGGGTGGAATTATTCCTAAAATTCGCTGCGAACGTTAGAATTTTAACGTGAGTACAGGTGCTTGGAGGTTAGGTTTCTTAATTATTTGTTTAATTGAACTTGTCTCTGAAAAACCAGTGTAGTTTACATTCATCTAGGAGAAAATATTCTTTTTGATCATTTATAATTGAAAATTGCTGCCAGAATTGTTTTTAATTTTTGTAAAGTGCAAATATCGGACTTTTCTGATAAATGATCAATATGCGGTATATGAAATTTAATAACATAGTCTCTTAATGGCGATTCCGTATACCTAGGTTTTAGATTTAATATACAAATGTATATTAAATGTATATTAAACTTGCAAACATTTTTAACAGTGTGTTTAATGTTCTCTTGTGCGCTTTTTTCTTTTCTTGCTGGGCTGCTTGAATTTCATCATTCCACCACGCATCACCAGACTTTCTTCCTACCACTGCCGTACCACACACTTCAATTGCAGTTTTAACAATGATATCCCGTAATAAAGCCCACGCGCCCTCTATATCTTTATTGCTCGTAAGCGCTTCCCAAGTTGCCCTATCTATGCGTTCGCTTAACTTATTTTGAAACTCTATTCGCACTTCCGGTTTCTGTAAATTTTCAATCTTTATTCGAGTTTGTTTCGTTTTTGCTGTTCTCTTTCTTTTCCATCCCCGGCCTAAGTTTATTTTAGAGATTAAAAGATAATGATCAGTATTGCATTCGGAACCCCTCATGACTCTTGTATCTTTGACTAGTTCTCTTAGTCTTTCATCCGCAATAACGAAGTCAATTACACTGCGGTTATTTCCTTTACACCAAGTGTACGTGTGGATCATTTTATGTCGAAACCAAGTATTGGTAATAAATAGGCCCTTTTCTAAGCATAAGCTAACTAATTTTTCCCCGTTATAATTTTTTCTT
>CAKNYM010042527.1:34384-109382 GCA_932195095.1 Andricus curvator
GGAGTTAATATGTGCCCAAAGCCGAAACCTGGCCTACCTCTAAAACATGAGCCAATAAGTCTTTTTTTTTATTTGAAAAAGAGTTATATATAGATATAGATGAAATTTGCTCCTGGTTGAAATATTAAAATAGTTATAATAATTGAACTGCAATATTATAAGTTTTAGGGAGAATTTAAGATGCATTTAGGAGTCTTTGAAAATGACGCGTCAATGCAATATTATAATTTTTAATCCCTGGCAATTTGCGAAAAGCTTTAACATGTGAGGATTTCTTGAAAATTTTGAAATTCCTTCGAAACCATCAAAAATCAATTGAAAATTCCTACTAATGGAGAGCGGAAAAAATCGTAAAATATTTGAAAATCTTTGAAATTTCCTGAAGCGTTATTATTTTCTTCAAATAGGCTCTTTAGGTTTGAAAAAGAGTTATATATAGACATACATTAAATTTTCTCCTGCTTGAAATATTAAAATAGTTATATTAATTGAACTGCAATATTATAATTTTTATTGGGAGAGTTTAAAAATGCATTTAGGAATCTTTGAAAATAAGGCGTGAAGGGAGACGCCATCAGTTTAATTTTCGAGTTTTCCAACACCTCAAAATATCTTCAACGATTTACCCCCCCCCCCCCCCCCTAACCCCGATTCTATCATTACATGAAGAAAAATTTCACTTCAGCAGAAATTAATATGAATTGGTATAAAATGAAGAAAAACTTATCTTTTTAAAGCAGGTTGTAGGTTAGGTAATTATAGGGTGAGGAGTAGGGGAAAGGTGGGGATGTAGGAAAAGTGATGAGTGGATGCAGGGGAAGTAGAGGAGGAAGAAGTAGGAAGAAAGAGTAAGTGAAGGGGGAGTAATTATACAGATAGTAGTTGAAGTTGGAGAAGGGGAATTATGGGAGAGGAGGAAAAATAGGCGAAAGGAGGAAGAGTAGGGATGGGAACTAGAACGTTTATAAAATGATAAAAAGAGAAAAATTATAGAATTTGTTCTAAGAAGCAGTGTCATGTTTCCAGTTTGGGATTAAAGCATGGGAAGTGATGGTTTGGAAAATATGAAAAGTGAGGGGAGTGGAAGTAGGAGAAGTGCTGGGAAGTGAGGGGTGGGGGAGTATGTGAAGTGTTGTGAAGCGAGGGGTTAGGAAGTGTAAATGGGGGAGTGAGGAGAAGTAGTAGAAGGGTGGGGATATAAGAAAAGTGGTGGGAGGGTTTGCAGGGGAAGTAGAGGAGGGAGAAGTAGGATGAGAGGCGAAATGAAGGGGGAGTAAGGGTAGGTATAGGAGGGAAGTGAGAGGAGGGAAAATAAGCGAAAGGAGGGAGAGTGAGGGAGGGAAATAGGACTTGTGTACAATGATAAAAAGAGAACAAATATAGAGACTTCGTTTCGCTTATCTGACACTGACACTTGATATTTTCGCGCTTTGAGGTAGGTCAATATTTAGGAATTCCTTTACAAGAGTCGCAATAAGAGTGACGAATAAGAAAAGGGCATGAAATTTGTTAAGCACAAATTATTTCAGATAATTTTATTTTCAATATTTAAATTAAAAGAAGACTAAAAATAACATTTTCAAATTCAAAATAAAATTTAAGGGAAAATTCAATTAATCGTTAACTAGTTTTATACATTTTTGCTTGTAAGTGCAGTACAAATTAAAATTTTGCTTGGGGCCTCCGAACCTTCGTTATTTAGCTCAATTCTACGCAAATAGTTTATTTAAAATTTATTTAGGATTTTTTTTTGCAAAAAAAATCGATTTCAAGGTATACACCCAGATAGCACAAAAAATGCTGTGAAGATTTCCTGAAACTTGCATTGTAAGGTGGGAATATTGCATTCAAATGTTAGGGCAAGGTTCGGTCAAGCAAGAAAATGTCCGCTTGTGAGGGAATGTTGCACGGCAAGTTTCAGGACAGTTTGGAAGATTTATTTAACTTAATTCGCTGCGCAGTAGTTTTCTATGGGACCTATGGCTGCGCAGTATTTTTTTTTTGACGCTCCTAATATATAATCTGACACACGTGTCATGATTATTTCCCATATTTTTGAAAAAATGAAAAACCAAAAAATAATAAAAATTCATCATAGAAAACTACTGCGCACCGAATTAAGTCAAATAAATCTTCCAAACTGCCCTGAAACTTGCCATGCAACATTCCCTCACAAGCGGACATTTTCTTGATTGACCGAACCTTGACCTAACCTTTCAATGCAATATTCCCAACCTTACATTGCAAGTTTCAGGAAATCTTTACGGAGTTTTTTGTGCTATCTGGGCATGGGTAATTGTCAAATTGCAAGCAAATTTTAGCACCTTCAGTGGCAATTTCATTATCATCAGGAATGATATATTTCATAACGGAAATTGATCTTATCACATCTCAAAATTTTAAATCCAAAAGGGGCAGTTTTGAAAATAAGAAATAATAATTACATTCGGACATGAAATACGGAAAGTGGATTTGAGGTTACGAGTTTGATGAAAGAGAGCGCGATCTTTTAAAAAATTCAAAAACGAATACTATAACGCATGCCATTTAGGAAAAACGAAATATTTAATTATTGTAGATAATTTTTTCGAATAAAAGTAAGGTGACGTAATAAATTAAAAGTCTAATTGTTACTATTATTTTTTATTTCAATAAACACATTTTAAATTTCACAAATGGAAACAACGTGACTTTCATACAATTAAAGATTCAACATTCACTAAAACTATTTACACGATTTATTATACAGTCTGGCAAATGTATTAAAATCTATTACATCGTGTCACACTAACTAAGAAACTGAGTAATAAATTATGCTTCCACTTTTATCAAAATTGGAAATATGAACTCATGAAAATTCAACAGGTGTAAGGCAAACTACATCAAATTACTTATTTTCCAAAATTTTGATATTAGAATCTCAGCACCTTTTAGCTGTAATAAAAAAAATCTACCTACCTGTGATACCTCACTTCTTGAGATCCGCATATTTATAAATATAGGTTAGGAAACAGTAAACAAACCGGCCCATCTGATCTACGCGCACGCGCATACAAGCAGTCGTACACTCTTCTATTGTACACTGAGCGAAGAATTCCCGTGTAGTTCGGGTTCACACCCCAATAGTTCGGGTGCTTTCTCTTTTTTTGTGTTTCACACGAAGGTTTGGCGCGCTTGCACTACTGAGACGTGCGATCACCCCAACCATTCGGGTGCTCACCTGAAACAGCAGCGGCCGAAGTGGTGGGGCGCCCGCCCGAATAGTTGGGGAGCTTGCACGAATGATTCGGGAGATTCGAGTCGTCAACCGCGTTGGATGTTGCGCGCTCGACATTTGCGCATATTCGCTAATGGCCGCAGCTGATGAACATCAGGCTCTGCCCGAATGTCACTGTTTCTAGTTTATGTCGATTTTATTGTTCATGTGCGAGATGTCAGTGGAATAAAGAGTAACTAGTTATCTGGTTTTTCTTTGGATAATCCTTAATGAAGGTAAGAGAAATATAAAACATTATTCTTTGCTTGCACATGAGTCGAAAAATCAAATCATTAGCGAACATGCGCAAACGTCGAACGCGCAACATCCAACGCGGTTGACGACTCGAATCTCCCGAATCATTCGTGCAAGCTCCCCAACTATTCGGGCGGGCGCCTTACCACTTCGGCGGCTGCAGTTTCAGGTGAGCACCCGAATGGTTGGGGTGATCGCACGTCTCAGTAGTGCAAGCGCGCCAAAACTTCGTGTGAAACAGAAAAAAAGAGAAAGCACCCGAACCATTGGGGTGTGAACACGAACTACACTGGAATTCTTCGCTCAGTGTATCGTACGGGAATGATGCGAGAAAAATGATGAAGTTTAGCCTTTTTTAATATTTATAAAAAAAATAAGATTTTAATCATAAAAAGTCACCTACTTATGAAAGAAAACACCGCTGAGCAACTAACGGAATGGTTTTCAGTTTCACTTTTCAGTTTTAATATCGAATTCGCAAAAAAAAGAGTTAATATTTTCAGCTCAATTTTATAGAATCTTGTACATATTAATGAATACGCTTAATATTTCTGTATTTGTTACTCAAATGTAAAACAATATTTTACTAGAAAAAAAAGACGTACGGTAATGACGTCTGAAATGACAAAAATCGAGGGACAGACTTTAAGGTTCTTACAATATTATTTATTTGACTTGAAAAATGTGCATAAATTAAATTTATGTTCATGTAAAGTTTACAAGCATAATTCGGTAAGCGTTTTTCAGGTTACTGTCTAAAAAAAAGGAGTAGAGCAGTTTATCCTTGTGCAATGTGAGGTTGGGACGCCGTACGGTAATGACGTTTGAGGTGTTCTTATAATTACAGTAAAGAGGAACAGAAATGAAAAAAAAAGAACTGACCATTTTGTAGAGGATGATAATAAGTATTTATTAAATTAAAGAAAAAAACAATACGAGTTTCTCAATTAATTTTATATTACTGGTACTTCAAGTTTGCCTTCAATTGGACAATTACCCACATACGTCGCGGACACACTCAGGATACCCGGGTATCCACCATAAAAAAATTCAACTATGAGTGGATTATTAATTTCTTATCAAGTTATTTGATTTATACACGTGAAATATGTTGAGTGATAGTAGAATAAATAATAATTTAATTAATGGCAACGGCCATACCACGCTGGAAACACCAGTTCCCGTTAGATCACTGAAGTTAAGCAGTGTTGGGCGCGGTTAGTACTTGGATGGGTGACCGTCTGATACTACTGCGTTGCTGTTGGCGGCCGTGGGTGTGGTGAGCCCACACTTGTAGTTATTTACTACAAGTTATCAACCCAGAAACACTACCCGAATCGGGTAGTGTCACGCTTACCCCTAGAGGCTCGCCGAAAGGGAAATAGCTTAATGGTATATATATATATATATATATATAATTAATAATTATTGTTTATATTCTGTGTGCGGCAACCCAACGTGCAATACAGTGCGTCGGGTTGCAGCGTAATCGGAACAGGTTTTGGTGTTTTGGGTATTTTTAAGTGTTTTGTGCTTTGTGCCTTTGGCACTCACTTTCGACATTTATTTATTGGAATAGACGAGGTAACGATTTAAATTTTAATTGTCAATTTGTGTAATGCAATTTATGAAAATTTATTAATGCTTTTTCAGATTAATTGTTTTGTCTCATTTCGACAATTTTTCACCACTTCACCCTTATAGTACGTCGTATTTTGTCCGAGAGAGGGAGTGAGGGAAAGTGAGGAGTGGGAGGTGGCATTAAGTAAAGTCAAGGAGTATGGGAAGTAAGGGGATGGGAAATATGGTGAGTGACGGGAGTGGAATTAGGGGAAGTAAGAGAAGTGGATGGAAGGGAAGTAGTGAAAATGAGGAGAGGGGAAGTAGAGGTGGGAGAAGTAATAAAAGGTGGAAGTAAGCGTAGAGATAGTAAAGGCAGGAAGGGGAAGTATTCGAAATAGAATGAGGGAAATGAGGGGAGGGGAAGTAGTAAAAATGAGGCGAAGTAGGTGAAGTGTGGAGGAGCAAATGCTGGGGACATAGGAGAAGTGAGGGGAGGGTAAGCAGAGTGTAGGAGTATGGGAAGTACGGAAAGTGAGGGGAGTGGAAGTGAGAGGAAGCGAGCAAAGCGAGAGGAGGGGGACCATGGGAAGTGAGGAAGGGGGAGTGAAGGAAAGTGAGAAGGAAGAAGTAGTGAAAGGGATTATTAGGAGCTGGGAGTGGAAGTAGGGGAAGTGAGATGGGGGGAATTATAGGAAAGGAGGCGGAGTACGGGAAATTTGGAGAGGGGGAGGTGGAGACGTAGGAGAAGAGACGGTGGGGAAGTGAGAGGAGGGAAAGTAGGTGAAAGGAGAGGGAGTAGGGGAGGAAAATAAAACGTGTGTGTATAATTATAAAAATAGAACAATTATAGAGACTTGGTACTAAGAAGAAGTGTCGAGTTTCGAGTTCGGGATTAACGTTTATACTTGCATGAGTGCAAAATGAACTTGTTTTAAAACCTTTGTGGACGTTTTGCTTATATGACACTGACCCTTGAAATTTTCGCGCTTTGAGGTAGGCCAAGATTTAAGTATTCGTTCACAAGAGTCGTAATAAGATTGACGGATAAGAAAAGGTCATGACATTTTTTAAGCACAAATTATTTCAGATAATCTCATTTTCAAACATTGATTTTAAATAAAACTAAAAATAACATTTTTAAATTCAAAATAAAGTTAAAGGGAAATTTCAATTTTTCGCCACTAGTTTTGTTTTATTTTTTTTCTGTAATTTTATTTTTCCCTTAAGGGTTGTACATTTAATTCTTTTTGTAAAATACATCAAGATGATACTTATCAAATAAAGGATTTCTCATAACGATGTATTTCCAGTGCAACATTTCACCTGCTAAAGCCAAAAAACTAAAAAAATAACCAATTGCTAAAGCCACTAGTGCCCCTTGCAATTTATGAAAATTAACTAATGCTTTTTCAGATTCATTTTCCTGTCTCATTTCTGTAATTTTTGACCACTCCATCACATCTTTTAGCCATTTTTGAAGTAATCCCACTTCTACAGAACGTCTCACCTGAAATTAAAATGTATCGTAAGAAAATTTCCCTCATTTCCCCTGAGAGGGGAAGTGAGGAAATGTGAGGAGAAGCTAGGGGTGGGGAGGGTAAGCAGATAAGAGGAGTATGGGAAGTGAGTGGATGGGAAGTATGCAAAGTAAGAGGAAGTGAAAGTAGGAGAGGTGAGAGGAAGTGAGCGAAAGTGTGGGGAGTGGAAATATAGGAAGTGGTGAGAAGTGAGCGGAAGGAAAGTTGGTGAAGAGAGGGTGAAGGAGTGAAGGGAAGGAGAGGAGGAAGAAGTAGTAGTGAAATTATGGGCGGAGAAGTAGGTGAAAGGAGAGGGAGTAGGGGAAGTGATGGGGGAGAAAGAATAAGGATAGTAGGAGAAGGGATGGAAAGCGGGGTAAGTGAATATGGATTTAAGGGTAGGTATAGTAGGGGAGGGAGCAAGAATGGGAATTTCGGATAAGAGAAGTAGGAGCAGTAGGAAAAGTGAGGAGAAAGTAAGGGTAGGGATAGTAGGGGAAGGAAGGGTAAGTGTGGGGAGGGACAGTAGAGGAAGGATAAGAATGAGAAATAAAGGAGTAAGGGTAGGGGTACTGAGTGGAGGGAGGGAAAGTAGGGGATGGAAATAATGGCAGTGGGAGATTCAAACCCTTTTTTGTAGGCACGATGCGCTTACTTTGACTAATTTCTTCAAAAATTATAAACAAATTGCATCAAAATTAATCTTGTATTAACATATCTCTGAAATCTAACCAGTTTATCAACTCGAGGTTTCAAAGGTGAATTCTTATCCAATCCGAGAGATACAGGCATATTAATTACACATTCTTCCATGACATGCAAATCTCGATCTGTCGCAACATTCTCATTACGCTGAGTCGCATTTTTCTTCAATTCAGCTTCCAGAACTTGTCTGCTGACTCTCGCCTCTCGTAAAACGAAAATATTTTCGTAATAGCAAAATCTTCCTTTGGCCACTCGAGCCAATGCATCCTCTTGATTTCCAATCATCTCAAATCTTCCTCCCACTTTCTGCAAATTTTTATCTTCAGATGAGAGGAAAAATTCCTTTTTTTCATATCCCCAACTTCCGACAATAATTGGGGTTTTTGCTAATTGTTCTACAGTGTCGATTGTCATTCTGAATAAAAAAATTAAAAATAATTATTACTTTGAAATAGGGTGGTCGCAAAAAATCGTTTTTAAAATTCCCTGACTACTCAGACTTTTCCCTGACAAATTTATCATTTTCCCTGACCATTAATATTTAAAGACCAAAATTCTATTCTTCTAATACTTTTAAGGTAGAATCTTTTATCAATGGAATAAAACAATTTTAAATGTGAATTTATCAATTTTTAATTTATTATTCTTAGGGCTGCTACAGCCTAATTTAATTGAAAAAAGTGACTAAAAGTGACTAATTTGCATTAATAATCTGACAACTGTTGTTTTGAATTTAAAACAATTCAAAATTGGAATGAATTTAGAGGAATTCAAAGGAAATGACAAGAATTTGATGAAATTCATAAAAACTCCAGGCGAATAAAAAAAATTCTAGTTAAAAGAAAACAATTCAAAAAAATTAGAATGAATTAAATGTAAAGTTTTTGAATATCAACAAAATCCGACAAATTGAGTAGAATTTAGATGAATTCAAGTAGATTAAAAAAATGCAAGAGAATTCCAAAGAATTTAAAATAATTGAGGAAAAATTAATAAAAATTCAGACTGAATTCCTAAGTAATTCAAATGAATTACAAAAAATATTTCAAAATCTCTTCAAATGTTTGAAACTTTATGAAATCCCTCACTTCTCTTAAGTAAATTCTTTGAAATCCATTAAAATGTTCTAAAATCCCCTAAAATTGTATGAAATTTGATATTTAATGAAATCCAAGACAAATTATTAAAATATTCTGAGAGCTTTCAAAGCCCCTTAAAGTCGTTGAAATCCTCGGAAATCTTTTAAAATACCCGAAAATATTTTAAACCCTTCCAATTACTGAAATAAATTGAAAATTCCTTGGAATCTTTTAAAATGCCCTACAATATTTCAAATCCTCTTAAATACTTTGAGATCCCTTCATTGAAATTTTTTAAAGATCTTGAAAATTCTTTGGAATTATTAAAAATACCCTAAAATATTTAAAATCTTTTGAAATCTCTTGAAATCCCTTGAAACTTTTTAAAGCTCTTGAAAATTCCTTGAAATTTGTAAAAATACTCTAAAAGTTTTAAAATCCTTTGAAACCACTTAAAATTATTGAAATCAACTGAAAATTCCTCGGAATCTTGTAAAATATCCTAAAATTATTCATAAATATAAAATTATAAAATGAAATTTTTTTTAAATTCCTCAAAATCATTTAAATCCATGGAACTCCTTCAAAATCTTTTGAAATCCCTGGGAACTTTTTAAAGCTTATGCAAATTCCTTAGAAGTTTTTTTAAATACCTTCAAATTATTGAAACCTATTCAAAATTCCTCGGAATCTTTTAAAGTACCCTACATTTTTTAGAAATCTTTTAAAGTCCCTTGAAATGATTGAAATCTATCCAGAATTTCTTGGAATTTTTTAAATACCCTAAAATGTTTAAAATTCTTCGAGATCTTTTAAAATCCCTTGAAACTTTTTAAAGCTTATAAAAATTCCTTGGAAGTTTTTTTAAATACCTTCAAAATATTGAAATCTATTCAAAATTCCTCGGAATCTTTTAAAGTATCCTAAAATATTAAAAAATCCTTTGAAATCTTTTGAAGTCCCTTAAAATGATTGAAATCTATCCAGAATTTCTTGGAATTTTTTAAATACCCTAAAATATTAAAAATCTTTTGACACTTTTTAAAACACTTAAATCCTTTGGAATCATTTGGAATTCTTGAAATATATGCAAAATTTCTTGGAATTTTTTGAAATACGCAAAATGTTTAAAATCCTTTGAAATCTTTTAAAATCCCTTGAAACTTTTTAAAGCTTACAAAAATTCCTCTGAAGTTTCTTAGAAAACCTCCAAATTATTGAAATCTATTCAAAATTCTTAGGAATTTTTTTAAGTGCCCAAAAATGTTTAAAATCCTTTGAAATCTTTTGAACTCCCTTGAAACTTTTTAAAGCTGTTGAGAATTTCTTAGAATTTTAAAAAATACCATAAAATCCTTTAGAATCCCTTAAAATGATTGAAATCTATCCAGAATTCCTTGGAATTTTTAAATACCCCAAAATATTTTTAATTCTTTGAATTCCCTTGAAATTTTCGACAGATCTTCAAAATTCCTTAAAATTTTTTAGAATACCCTAAAATGTTATAAATCCTTTGAAATCTTTTTAAATCCCTTGAAAATTTGTAAAGCTCTTGGAAATTCCGTAGAATAAAAAAAATCCTTCAATATTTCAAGTCCGTTGAAATATTTTGAAATTTCTTGAAACCTTTTAAAGTTCCTTGGAATTTTTAAAAATACCCTAAAATCTTTAAAATTCCTTAAAATTATTGTAATCTATTACAAATTTCTTGGAATATTTGAAAATACCCTAAAATATTTCAAAATAATTCAAGAAAATTCAGAAATAGGTATAAAACTTAATTCGATAGTGGTTAACCCATGGGTTTATTTATTGAAACAAAATTGACTAAAGTGATATTTTCATTTCAAAAAGTGACTCTAGTGACTTTATCTTAAAAAGGGAATAAAAAGTGATTAAAAAAATTGACTAAAATTATTCTGGAGAGTTACTTAAAATGTTTCTTACAGAAATTCCTTGACTTTCGATTTTTTTTTTCAAAAACCCTGAAATTCCCTGAACAACAAAATTCCCGTACTTTTCTCAGATTTCCAGGTTTTATCTGACCTGCGCCCACCCTGGTTTGAAAGTTATAGTCTCTTTAATAAACTCGAATTCAAATTTCGCGCCAAACGGATCTGAAAACTGTTGAAAATCAAAAGCCGCGCTTCAACATAACCTCACATGCGGTAATTCTGGCGCGAAGTTTGAATTCAATTTTCGTTTCAAAATGTATAGGTAGGCTTTTAACCATGTTTTACTTTAAAAAATGATTTTTTTTACCTGGCAACCGGATTAGCAAGAGCAGCAGTCATGCTAGCTCGATACGTTACAGTGATTAAAATTGTATATAGCCACCAACAACCAATAAAAACTCTCACTGCAAATGCTTTTGGTAACATTGGAAGAGAAACTTGTAACAACATACTATAAGTATATAGCATACTATTTTGGGGATTCGAAAAAAGATAAAGGCCTTCCATTTCTTCGTCTAATTTCTCTTTCAGAGGATTTGTCCCATTCTTGTTCATAATCTTAATTGCTTTTTTTGTTTTTTCTATATTCGGGCCCCCAATTTTGAAGAGTATTATCCTCTTTTCGTAGAAGAGAGCAAATAGGAAAATTATAATTCCTCCCAGTAGAAGAGTCAGGATCACCAAAACCCAAGAGTATAATCTGAAAAATGTAGCACCAATATTTATAAATTAAAAATTGGTTATACTTCTGATGTTGAAAATTAAATTGAATTTTACTAGGAATCTGTATTATCATCGGAGATGGTAACGATCCATCAGAAGAGAAATCTTTACACAAACTGTGAAAATGGAAATCTACAATATCGATTAAAATTATCTCCAATCTCCTCTAATACAGAAAATCCTTAACGTCTTTCCAGGCTAGATGGAGCTATAATTTAGAAAAAAATTTAATTAAATTTATTCAGAAAAAAGATCTCCTTTCGCTCTGTTGGGATTCGAACGCCAGGTCAACTGATTGCCGGTCAGGTGCTCTACCACTAAGCTGCTGGAGAGATCGGAAGAAGAATCTTTTTTCTGAATACGCTTTCTTTTGCAAGATGTTATGTTTTAATACAAGTCAATGTCAATCTCAATTTAAAATTTTTTTAATTTATAGCACCATCTAGTCTGTAAAGACGTTAAAGATTTTCTGTATTAGAGGAGATAACTTCGATCGATATTGTAGATTTCCATTTTCAGGGTGCGCGTAAAGATTTCTCTTCTGATTGATCGTTACCATCTCCGATGATAATACAGATTCCTAGTCAAATTGACTTGTATTAAAACAAAACATCTTGCAAAAGAAAGCGTATTCAGAAAAAGGATTCTCCTTCCGATCTCTCCAGTAGCTTAGTGGTAGAGCACCTGACCGGCAATCAGTTGACCTAGCGTTCGAATCCCAGCGGAGTGAAATGAGAAGATCTTTTTTCTGAATAAATTTAATATAAAATTAAATGATGTCGACTAATGAGGTCAATTAAAGTTTTTAAAAGAATCTGATTACTTGAAGGGTATAATTAGTAGTTTCCAAGAGTTTTCAGTTAAGGATTCAGGAGTCAAAAAAGTCAGACATTCAAAATTATAAGGCCAGGTCAAATCCATTATATTTAAATGACGAGGTGTGTAATGCAGATCCCCAAGATAAAAAGCTGCTTTCCCAGCAGCAGCTTCTCCCAAAAGTCCATTGGTTTGATTTTCTCCAACAATTCCCCATTTTTCTTCCTTTATATTATCTGGTGCATAAAATGAAGGTTGGAAGTTGATCACTTTTGCAATAATTTTCATCAGCTGAAATAAAAGTAGAATCCTTATTTTAATATAAAAAAAATATATAATAAAGGGCCGTTCATAAACTGCGGTACCAATTTAAGTGGCCGAGGGGGGGGGGGGGCAAAAAATACAGTTGGTAACATAATTCGCTTCGAAATTCAATCTCGTTTGAATAAAAATTTTACTACTTGGTTAAAAATTAAATTATTTTCTTGAAAATGCAACTATATTGTTTAAAAGTCATATTTTTTGGTCAAGAAACAAACTACTTGGTTAGAAGTTGAACTACTTTGCTAAAAATTCAGTTTTTGGTTGAAGATTAATCTTCGGTTGAAAATTTAACTATTTTTGTAAAACCTCGTTTCATATTTGATTGAAAATAAATTTTTGAAACTGAAAATTTAACTATTCCATTTTCCCTTGAAAATTTATCTTTTTTAGTTAAAAATTCAACTATTTGGTTGAAAATGGATCTTTTTTAGTTGAAAAACTGTTTGGTTTAAAATCCATGTATTTTGCTAAAAATTAGTCCTTTTGGTAGAAAATTAATTTTCTTGGGTAAAAATTAATTCTTTTCAGTTAAAAATGCAACTGTTCGGTTAAAAGTTAATTATTTTTGGTTGAGGACTGAACTATTTTGTTGAAAAATCGTCTTTTTTATGTGAATTTAATTGTTTTTATTCCGTAATAAAATCTTTTTTTGCTGAAGATTCATAATTTTAGTTGCAAATTCAACTATTTGGTCATAAATTAACTTTTTTGTTGAAAATTTATATTTTTGGGTTGAAAATTGAACTGTTTTGTAGAAAAATCGCATTTTCTACTTCAAAATTCAACAATTGGTTGAAAATTAAACTATTTTCTTGAAAATCAATTTTTTTTTTGAAAATGTATATTTTTGGTTGAAAATCAACTATATTGTTAGAAAATTCAACTATTTGGTAGCAAATCCAACTATTTAAAAAAACATTAAACTATTAATTTGAAAATTGGACTATTTGGTATAAAATTAACTTGTTCATTGAAAAATCATATTTTCGGATTGAAAATTCAACCGTTTTGTATAGATAATTCGTTTTTTGGCTTGAAAATTCACCTATCTTAATTGAAAATTAACTTTCTTGTTGAAAATTCATTTGATCTTTTTTGGTAGAAAACTAATCTTCTTTGCTGAAAACACTTTTTTTTTATCGAAAAGTAATTTTTTTAACTAAAAATTTAACACTTATTTTTGGTTTAAAACTGATATTTTTTGGTTGAAAACTGATATTATTTAGTTGAAAATTCAAGTATTTGGCTAAAAAATTCATGTATTTGGCTGAAAATTCGCATTTTGGAAAAAAATGAATCTTTTGGTTGAAAATTCATCTTTGCACGTTAATAATACAGCTATTCGTTAAAAATTCCACTATTTTGTTTCACTAATCTTTTTTAGTCGAAAACTTAAATGTTTTGTTAAAAATTCGTCTTTTAAGCTTGAAACATGAACTATTTGGTTTAAAATCAACTTTTTTTGTTGAAAATTCAACTATTTTTGTAAAAAAATTCGACTATTTGGTTAAAAATTAATCTATTTATTTGAAAATTTGTCTTTTTGAGTTGAAAATTAATCTATCTCTTTTGAAAATTATTTTTCTGGTCAAAAATTCATTTTGTCCGGTTCAAAAGTCAACTGCTTTCTGAAATATTCGACTTTTTCGTTTGAAAACTTAACTCATTGGTTGAAAATTTCGCTTTTGGGTAGAAAACTTATCTTTTTTTTTGAAAATTCACTTATTTCCTTGAGGATTCAACTATTTTGTTAAAAATTCGTCTTTTTTCGTTGAATTCAACTGGTTTGAAATTCTTTTTTTTTTATGGTGAAGTAATTTCTCAAACTGAAAATTTAACTGTTCACTGTTTGGTTGAAAATTCGTCATTTCGGCTTAAAATGTAACTAATTGGTTAAAAGTTCAACTAATCGATTGAAAATTCGTTTTTTTGCTTGAAAGTTCAAATATTTGGTTTTTAATTTAACTGTTCTAATAAACAAAGTTCAAACCACAAAAAGTCAAAATCTTATTTCTTGAAATTTGAAAAATAAACAATAAAAAATGCACAAACTTCGAATTCTAAACCCAAAGCTTGAGAAGTTTTTTTTGAGACATCATTGTAAAAATTTTCTGCAATTTTCGTCACTGCTGGTATGTGTTGAAATACAGCAACCCTGGAAAAATATATATTCAATTTTCAATTAAAATTAATTAATAAATACTTGTTCTTGTATTGTAATAACTTGATATAATTGTACAATCAAATTATTTCACATTATTGGTAGTTTAGTAATAATTAATTTTTAATTTAATTTATGATTAAATCTATTTAAATATGTATTTAATTTACTGACCGTAAACGTTTATTTTGCAGATTATTGGTTTTGTGGGGAAAATGATTGACACCATAACGAAATCTTCCACGATAGAAAGAATCAATATATCTTGTTTGAACGAGTCCTTTTATTCTAGCAGGATAATAAATTGTATTCAAATCGTACCATTCCCGAAATGTTTGTTCTCCAGAACGTCTTTTAAATGCACTATAACGCCGAATAAAAATTACGTTTATCATTCTGTTCCAAAGATATTGCACTTCTGGATGAAATAATCGAAAATCATTCATTAGGATGAACATTCCTCTTGTATCAACATAACGCTGCCTAAAATAATTTTTTATTAATTTTTATTGATATTTTGGGGGCCGTTCAAAAACTACGTTACGCTATTTTGAAAACTTTTTAAACCCCTCAAATTTTCAACAAAATACTTGAATTTTTAACTAAAAAAGATCATTTTCAACCAAAAATGGAATAATTAAATTTTAAGTTGGAAAAAATTAATTTTCAACAAAACAAAAAAAAACAGTTTTCAACAAGGTAGTTGAATAGTCAACACAAAGAGATGAATTTTCAAAACAAAAAAAAAACATAAGAAAACATTTCAATTCGAAAATATGAATTTTCAGCAAAAAAGTTCATTTGAAGCCAAATAGTTGAATTTTCTAATAAATTACCATTTTAAGCCAAAAAGTAGAACTATCGACGAAATAGACGAATTTTCAACCAAAATAGTTTTATATTCAACCCAAAAATCGAATTCTCTATAAAACAATTGAATTTTCAAACCATAATTATGAGTTTTCAACAAAAAAGTTAATTTTTAACCAAATAGTTGAACTTTTTCCACCAAATTGTTCAATGTTCAACCCAAAAATATATGAATTTTCAAACAAATAGTTGTAAAAAATGTTAATTCTTTATCCGAAACAAAAAAATGAATTTTCAATCCTAAAAAAGGAACTTTTAACAAAAAAAGTTAATTCTCAAAGAAAACAATTTAATTTTTCATTAAAAATTATGAATTTTCAACAAAAAATTTAATTTTTTCCCAAATAGTTGACTATTCTACCAAAATATTTGAATTTTCAAACCGAAAAGACAAATTTTCGAAAAAAAAAACAGTTGAAATTTCAACCAAAAAGGGTGGCCTTTAAACAAAAAAGATGAATTTTCAACCCAAAAATATGAATTTTCAGCCAAATAATTGAATTTATATCCCAACAGGACGAAATTTAAACAAAATAGGTGAATTTTCATATAAAATAGTTGAATGTTTAACCAAAAAAAGAAACGAATTTTAAACCCTAAAAAAAGGATTTTTTAATAAGAAAGTTAATTTTCAAGGAAGAAAATTAAATTTTTGACCAAAAATTGTGAATTTTCAACCGAAAATTTAATTTTTAACGAAATAGTTGACTTTTCTATAGAATAGTTCAATTTTGAAACAAATAATAATTTTCAACCAAAAAGATGAATTTTTGACAGAAAAGTCAATTTTCAATCAAATAGTGTAACTTTTTACCAAATTGTTCAATTTTTGAATACAAACCGATTAATTTTCTAGAAAACAGTTGAATTTTCAACCCAAAAATATGAATTTCCAACAAAAAAGTTTAATTTTTAACCCAAAAAGACGAATTTAAAACAAAATGAATTCTCAACCTGCATAGTTGAACGTTTTAGCAAAAAAAAAAAACGAATTTTCAACCCGAAATATTAATTTTCAACAGAAAAGTTAACTTTCAAGCTAATAGTTCAATTTTTTACAAAAAATTATGGATTTTCAAGATAAAAGTTACACTTTCATAGTTGAATTTTAACCAAAAAACACGAATTTCAATCAAAAAACGATTTTAATTTTAAATAATAAACAGTTGAATTTACCCAAAACAGATTAATTTTCAACTAAAAAAAATTTAGCATTCGAGAGAGAAAAAAAAATGTCAACCAATTTGTTGAATTTTCAACAAAAAAATTAATGAATTCTCCATTAAAAATTTAGTAGTTGAATTTTCAACTAAAAACGATCAAATTTCAACACAAAATTGAATAATTAAAATTTCAGTTAAAAAAATTAATTTTCAACAAAAAAAAAAATTTTTCAACAAAATAGTTCAACCTTAAACCAATAAAATTAATTTTCAACAAAATAATTAATTTTTAAACAAAATAGTTGAATTTTCAACTAAACAATAAAATTTCCACAAATTTTTCGACAAAAAAAAATAAATTTTTAATAGAAAAGTTCAACTTTCAGCCAAGTAGTTTATTCAATCAAAAAACATTAATTCTTAACGACAAAAATAATAGTTGATATTTCAACCAAAAAAGATTTTAATTTGAAATTAAAAACAATCGAATTTAACAAACAAAAAAATGAATTCTCAACAAAAAAGTTAAATCATCAACCAATAAAATGAATGTTTAACAAAGTAGTTCAACTTTAACCAAGTATGTAATTAAATTTTCAACCCAAAAATATGAACTTACGTAATGAAAACTTTAGTAGTTGAATTTTCAACTAGAACGATCAATTTTCAAATGAAGAAAGAAATAATTAAATTTTCAGTTGAAAAAATTAATTTTTAACCAAAACAAAAAAATTTTCTACAAAATAGTTCAATCTTAAACCAATAAAATAAATTTTTAACAAAGCAGTTCGGCTTCAACCAAGAAGTAGAGTTTCCAATCAAAACAAATAAATTTTCAATTAAAAATTTAATAGTTGCATTTTGAACTAAAAACTATACATTTTCAGCAACAAATGGATTAGTTACATATTTTAATTAAAAAAAAAACAAGTTTTAAAAGAAATCTGTTTCCAAACAGGAGAAATTTTTACCAAAAGAGATGAATTCTGAACAAAAAATATGATAGTAGACTTTTCAATTGAAAAGAATTGACTTTCAACGAAAAATAGTTAGATTTCCTTATTGAGTTCTATTAATTTAATTCGCATTTTAAGTAAAAAAAAACGATAAAAAGGGGGAGTTTCTTGAAAACAGGGAAAAAGAGCAATTCTTTCAAAAAGGGGCAAATAGGGTAACAGGGGTATTTACATGCTTTACTTGTAAAATAATATCAGTAATATTAACTTTTTCAAGCATTTCAAAAAATTTTTATTCACATTTATATTTTCCAAGTGTGATCTCACATTCTGGGGCGCCCCCCCCCTCGGACAGTTACGTAGTTTTTGAAAATAAGTTGATTGAAAAATATGGATCTAGAGTTTAATGATTATTTTCTAAGTAATGTTTTTAAATAATGATAAGAATTGTTATTTTATACTCACTGTTCTGCAAATTGTATCAATTGCAAATTCTGCAATCCATTTGCAATTAAAAAAATATATAAATTACAGGCCGCATCTCGACTATTTTTCAGGATCGAAATAACCCGATTTCTAGGAGGTGATAATTCTTCACTGTCTCGAATCCTTAACTATAAAAATTATCAAATTAATTATTTACATTTTTTATTATTTAAGAATTAAATAGTATTATTGAAGATAATGAAACTTTGGATTTAGTTAATATTAACATTCATTTTTATTATTTATTTTTATCACCTGGTAAATAGGAAAAATATGAGCAACTTTTATTTGTCCAAAGTTTATAACTTTTCGATAATAAGAATCTGCGATGTAAACAATGCATTTTATTCGTTCTTCAACTTCTTCGATCATCCTTTCGATTAAATTTCGTAACTGCTGATTTGCTTGTCTTACGCAAAATTGGTCCATTTTGAAGCCACTGCAATTAAATTTTCAACATGTTATCTTCATATTAGTCCTTGAATTTTGCTCATGGTTCTGGAATTATTGTTCTTTTAATGAAAAAATAGTTTTTTAAACTTTTTCTCTGCTGAACGAAAAAAGATTACCTTTTTAACAAGAGACTGTTTTTTTTATCACGGTGAAAATCACAAAGCTACAATCGAAATGATATTTGAATATTAATGGTTAGAGGAAATAAAAAATTGGTCGGGCTGAAGTTAGAGAATTTTGAAAATGAAGTTTGGGACTAGTAATTATTTTAGTTAGTAATTTATTTCTTTTCTTACAGTTGTTTCATACTGGCGATTAATTTCAGTGAAGAATTTTATTATTTGGTTGCAAATTCCACAATTTTTATTAAAAAGTCATACTTTTTATTTGAAATATATACTACTACATTATTTGTTGAGAATTCATATTTTTTCGTAAAAAATTCATCTTTTTGGTTAAAAACGCCTTTTTTGGTTGAAAAATAATTTTTTAAACCAAAACGTAACTATTTCATTTTTGGCTGAAAATTGATATTTTTAAAATTGAAAATTCAATTACTTGGGTAAAACTTGAACCACTTTGTTAAAAATTTGTTTGTTTGAGGGTTGATCTCTTTGATTCGAAATTTAAATATTTTGCTGAAAATTCTTTTTTTCATTTAAAATTTATTTTTTAGCCTACAAATATAACTTTCCTATTTTTTCTGCTGAAATTTAATCTTTTTAAGTTAAAAATTGGTCTTTCATTGGTAGAAAATTAATCCTGTTGGTGGAAATTCTCTCTCTTCGGATTAAAACTGCAATTTGTTGGTTAAAAATGAACTTTTTTGTTGAAAATTTGTATTTTCGGGGTGAAAATGATGTCTTTTGGCTTGAATGATCAACAATTTCTTTGACATTTTTTCCTGTCCTGGCTGAAAAATCTTTATTTGTGGAAAATTCGTCTTTTTGATTAGAAAATTCGTCTCTTCAATAGAAAATTAATAATTTCGAGTTGAAAATTCAACAGTTTTGTAGAAAATTTGTTGTTTTTTTTTCTGTTTGTTAAAAGTTGACCTACTTTATTAAACATTCATTCTTTGGCTGCAAATTGCAGATTCATTATTTTAGTTGAAAATTCATCTCTGGTTCAAAATTCAGCTATTTAGTTGATATTTTTTTACTGAAAATCAATCATTTTTAGTCGAAAATTAAATTATTTGCTTGCAAATTGGTTTATTTTGTTGAAAATTTGTCTTCTTTGGCAGAAAATTAATTTTCTTTGTTGAAAATTCGTCGTTTTGGTTAAGAATTCATTTTTGTAGGTTAAAAGTTGAAATATTTGGTTACAAATTTAACTGTTTTGTTGAATTTTTTTTTCAAATTCAACTCTATGGTTGAAAATTTAACTTTTTTGTTGAAAATTCGGTTTTTGTTATTTAATTTTTCGTTGAGAATTCGTCTTTTTGTCGAAAATTCCAATTTTCGTGTTGAAAAATCAACTATTTTTGGTTAAAGTTTAATATTTTTTTGTTTCAAAATAGGACTATCTGGTTGGAAATTCATTTTTGTAATTTCAAGTATTTTGTTAAAAAATCATGAAAATTCAACTGTTTTGTTGAACATTCGTCTATTTCGACAGAAAATTCGTCCTTTTGGATTTAAAATTCACTTTTTTTGTAAAGAATTGAACTGTCTTCTAAAACATTCAATTATTTCGTTGGAAATGCAACTGTTTTTATTTGAAGTTTAATCTTTTCTGTTTAAAATTCGATTATTTAGTGGAAAATTCATTTTTGTAGGTAGAAAACTCAACAATTTGGTTAAAAAAATCAATTTATTTGTTGACAATTTTATTATTTGATTGAAAATAAACCTAAATTAGTTCAAAATTCGATAACTCAGTCAAATTTCAACCAATTCTAGAAAAAAATCTCATTACACACGGTGCTGAATTCGCTTTGAAATTATAAACAGCAAAAAATATTGAATATCGAAAGTTTCATTAAATTGTTTTTAAAGCTGAAGAAAAGGGAAACTTTGAATATTTTCTATCGTAGCGTCGTGATATTTCACCTTGATAAAATGAACAATGCCAAAAAAAAAAAACTTTTTTTTTTCTATAAAATCAGATTTTAGGGGCGTATGAGAAATTTCGCATATGGCACTTTTTCAGTTCCACTAGACCTACAATTTCTACTATGTTTCGTGGAAAGTATTTTTTTTTACTGTAAAAAAGAACCTGGAAAAATGTATTTTTTTGTCCTGGAGAACCTGGAAAAGTCCTGGAATTTTTGTTTGAAAAAACGCTAGACACCCTGGGTAAGGGGGGGGGGGGGGGGCAGTGGAAGTAACGTTACCAGGGTTTTAATAGCAGTCGTCGGATTACAAAATTTCAGGACATTTCCAGGTTTTCCCGGTGAAGTTTTGAAAAATTTCCGGAACAACTTTTTGAAAAATTGTATTCAAAATTTGAACTGAAATTAATTTCAAAGCAGTGTACTGTTTGCAAAATAATTTATAGAAAAATGTTTGTACACTACCGGCAGAAATTATCTAGGCCCCTTTTTTTGAGCTGTTGTTAAAGTTCCTTAATTTTTATAATATTAGCATGAAACGTCAAATTGAGATGTTTTTAAAAAAATTGAATAACTTTGGAAAAAATTAATATTTTTTAAGACTCTTGCGCTCACTTGGAAGTTAAGTCTCCAAAGTATTTTAGTAGATTATTAAGATATTTTTAGAATTTTGTCTCTAGATTCTGCCCTAGGGTCAAACTTGGTGAAAAAGTTGGAAAATTTAAAAAATGTGTAAATACTTACAAAAATTTTTAAAAAATCAACAGGTTCATATTTTAATGAATTTTGGTAATATTTAGAAAAATATAAATTTTTAAAAAAAATTCGACCCTAGGGTAGAATCCAATAAGAAAACCCAACTACTTTTGGCTTACAATTAATTTTTTTTTTTGTTAAAAAAAAGTCTATTATATTTTTTGTTCGGAATTCATCTCGTTTGGTTAAAATTCTACTATTTGGTTAAAAATTTCTCTTTCTTAGTTGAAAGTTCATGTATTTTGTTGAAAAATTTTTTTTTTCTAGAAAATTCTTCTTCTTGCTTCAAAATTTAATTACTTGGTTAAAAGTCGAACTACTTTGTTAAAAATGCATTTTTTTGTTAAAGATACATAATTTTATTTGAAAATTTATCTAGTTTGTTGAAAATTCTATTTCATTGGTTGAGAATTAATTTTTTTAACTGAAAATGTACCTATTCAATGTTTGGTTGAAAATTCGTCTTTTTTAGTAGAAAATTAATTTTCTTGATTGATAATTAATCATTTTTGGTAAAAGCTACAACTCTTTAGTTCAAGATTCTAGTATTATGTCGAAAATGGTTTTTTTTTGTAGAACATTAATCTTTGCTTTTGGTCGAGGATTCAGCTGTTTTGCTGAAAATTCTTTTTTAGTTGAAACCGTATGTTTTTTATTTCATATTAAATTTTTTTTTGTTCAAATATTAACCATTACTTGTTTCGTTGAGAATTCATCTTTTGGGTTTGAAAATTTAACAAGTTTGTAGAAAATTAAATTATCTATTTAAAAATTTAATTTCTTGTTAAAAGTTCATATTTTTGGGTTTTGTAGAAAGTATGTATTTTTTGGTAGAAAATTATTTTTTTGGTTGAAAATTTATCTTTTTGGTTTAAAAGTGAACTATTTTTGTAGAAAATTCAACTCGTTGAAAATTAATTAATATGTTTACTCGAATTCTTAACTGCTTAGAGGGAAATTAAATTTTTGGTGAAAATTCATATTTTTGGACTGAAAATGCAACTTTTTTACAAAATTCTTGTCTTTTGTTGAACATTCGTATTTTTAGGTAGAAAATTAATCTTAGTTTTTTTTAAATTCATCTTTTTGGTTGAGGATTCAACTATTTTGTTAAAAATTCGTTCTTTTTAGTTGAATTTAACTGGTGGAAAATTTATATTTTTTAAGTTGAAAATGTAAATATTCCATTTTTGGTTGAAAACTTTTTTTTAGTTGAAAATTCAAAAATTTGGTTAAAAATTCCTATTGTTAAAAATTTAATTATTTTTTGGTAAATTCAACTATTTTGTTAAAGTTTTATTTTTTGGCCGAAAATTCTACTCACTAGAACCAATCACTAGAAACGTGAAAAAACGCAGAATAGAAGCGTGAAATTCGTGTTCAAAACTGATAACGTAGTTTATGGACGGGCCCTTATTTCAAAATATTAACTGTGCCCCAAATTGACTCAAAAAAATTATTATTTTATTAGTTTTTCATCTACAATTTTTGGGTTGTCATAATTGGATTTTCTTACCTGTGATTAGCAGCAAAAACACTTTGTATTAATAGTAAAACGATGATCATAATTGGTTTTAAATAAAAATTACTGTTCTACTATGAAAAAAATAGAGGCAAACCTCTCGAGGATAAAATTGGAAGTGAATTTGATAAAAAAAAGTATAAACATCTGAAACTGAAAATTGCATGTCCAGAAACGTGATAGGGGTAGAGATAAATTTTTAAAATCTAATTAACTGCGAAATTGATTTGCATATTTTAAGAGCAGTCAATTTTAAATATTTAGTAAGACAAACATTTCTTGTCGAAAGCCACCAACTATTGACATTGATTTCGCAATTACTTAATGAAAAAATATCCAATATTAAAAAAAAATTAAGACTTTCATTTTTATTCAAAGATTAATATTTAAATTTAAATAGAAAACAATAATCATTGTAAATAATTTCTTGTTCAGTCTTAAATAAAAGATCAAGGAAACACTTTCATATTTAATATAATTTCACAAGAATTTAATTTACATAACTATATAAATTCTAATTTTATAATACCAGGAATTTATTTTTCTTGCTGCGATATCAATTTCAACTAATTTAAACTTCTTGAGATTTCCTGCTGTTTAATATGCACAAAAATGCTTGAATAAAAAATTACAACCTTCAGTGCCGTTATATAAAAAAATCCTGTGAGATTGTAAAATAATTTTTATAAATATTTAAAAGTTTTAAAATGCTATAATATACAATAATAATTTAGTGACTTTTGATAATGACAAAAAAACGTAAATTTAAATTCAGAATAAAATTTAAATAAAATAGGCGGCACTTTAGTCACTTCTTCATCCGCCTTTGCAAATTAAGTCGATGTTTAGACTGCACAATCATTGTTAAAGATTGTGAGTAAAATTGGTTTTTGCTGATGTAAAATAAAACCGTGGATTCAATATCATCCTTTTAAATTAATCAAGATGAGGTAATAATAACAATTTCAAAAATATTAAATAAAATAGAAAATAAAATTTTGATGTCTCAACTTCGTTGAATATAAATTTCTCAAATGCAATTTTCTCGTTCTAGGGTTATATTTTGGTTTCAGAATTCATCTCTTTTGGTTGTCAATTTATTTATTTTCTTGAAAATTCTTTTCATTTTTGGTTAAAAATTAATTTTTTTATCTGAAAATATAACTATTCAATTTTTGGATGAAAACTGATCTTTCTTAGTTGAAAATTAACTTTCTTGTTGAAAATTCATGTTTTTTGGGTAGAAAATTAATTACCTTTGGTGAAAATTCATCTATTTCGTTTAGGATTCAACTATTTTGTTAAAAATCCTTTTTTTTATTCAACTGGTTAAAAATTCTTTTTTTTTTTAAGTAATTTTTTGAACTTACAATTTATAGGATGGCCATTTTAATCGAGGAAAAAAATTCCCGGTCATTTCCCGGTTTTTTCCCGGGTTACAAACATTTTTCACGGTCATTGAAATTTAATGATTCGAACACTTAAAGCGAAAAAAAATTTCATTTAAAGTCATAAAGACTGAACTGCAAATTAAAACACTCAAAGTGGATCTCTTTTGAATTTTAAAACTTTTAAAAGTGAAGCTTAAAATTTGTTTAAACGCTCGATAATTTGCATGTATAAAACAGAAACTTTTAAAACTTTTCAATTTAACAATTTTAAATTAAATCTCGTTAAACTGCAAAATAAAATTGTTTAACTTTGATAAATAGTACAGTTCGAAGATTTAAATAAAAATATAGGTACACGCTATAATTTTGAATCCTCCAAATTAAAAAATGAATCAACAAATTTGTAAACTTTTAAAATTATATAATTTTAAGAAATTTTAAGTTAAAAACATTAAAAATTGAAAGATTATAATTTTTTTAAACTGAACACTTCTTAAATTAGAAGTTATATTATTTTTATTTTAAGTCGTTACAAATTAATAATTGTTCATTTTTTATTTATTCGTCAGTTTCTGTTTTGAAATCCGATTAAATATTCTGCTCAAATTGATTTTTCAAAATAAAAAATAATTTACAATTTTCCCAGGAACCTTAACAAAAATTTTTATTACTTAAAATCCTTTCAAAATCTTCAAAAAATTGTAACATTTTAGTTTGAAATCTTCAAAAATCTATATTTTGTTTTGAATTTTCTTAAGTCTTTTCAAGTTTTAAATTCAGTCTGAATCTTTTCAAAACTTCTAAGAATTTCTCAAATTTACTCAGATTTATATTTTTGGATGTTTTGATTTTGACCAGATAAATTGTATTAAGTAATTTTGATGCTAATGTTTTTGTCTACATGGTCTAAAATCAATATTGATCAAATATTGATTTTATAACATCAAAATTACTCAGATTTAGTTTAAATTTAACTCTAAAATTTTAACGATTCAAGGCTTTCTATTAAAAAGAGTTACATAAGTTTCAAATTATTTAGATTTGAAGATTTGGTTTATAATTGGTCATTTAAAATAAACAGTAGAAAATTTGTTCTTTTTCTTAATTAAATTAAAAAATTTCAAATTGAATGGGTTAAGAATGGAATATTTTAGACTGAAACATTTGAATAGGATTTGAAATTTAATAAAAGCATTTAAATATGAATCTATTGATTTGAAATTATATTAAAATTGAAAATATTTGATAAAATTTCAGACAATTGAAACAGTTCAATTTTTAAGGTAAAAATTTGCAAATTGTTTAATTTTGAACAGATGTAAAATCGTCCTGTAAAATAAATTATTGATCAATTTTCAATATTCAGACTTAAATTTTATTAAAATGATTTTATTTTATACCTTTGCCGATGTTTAGACTGTGCAATCATTGTTAAAGATTATGAGTAAAATTACTTTTGTTGATTTAAAATAGAAACGTGAATTGAATACAATTCTTTTCAGTTAATCAAGATATTATTAAATAAATATTATTAAATAAAATAAAAATGTTATGGTACCTCAACTTCGTTGAATATAGATTTCTCAACTGTAATTTTATTTTAATTAAATTAATTTTTGTTCTAGGGTTATATTTTTGCTGTAGAGTTCATTTCCTTTTCTTGGAAATTCATTTATTTTGTTGAAAATTCATTTCATTTTTGGTAGAAAATTAATTTTTTTTAACTAAAAATATAACGATTCCATTCTTTGGTTGAAAACGTATCTTTTTTAATTGAGAATTCTACTGTTTGTTTGAAAATTCTTCTATCTTGTTGGAAATTCACTTTATCCGGTTTAAAAGTCAACATTTTACTTTTTAGCTTGAAAATTTAACTCTTTTGTTGAAAATTCGTCTTTTTAGGTAGAAAATTAATCTTCTTTGTTGAAAATTCATTTTTATATGTTAAAAATTCAGCTACTTAAAGATCTTAAAATGCTATAATATTTAATAATAATAGAATAAATTTTGATAACAATTAAAAAATAACGTAAGTCTAACTTCAGACCTAAATTTTATTAAAATAAACAGCACTTATCTTATACCTTTGCCAATAATAATACTTTCCAAAATATTTCATAGAATTTTATATTTTATTTTATTTTAATCAAATTAATTTTCGTTCTAGGGTCCATAGTGTGAAGTTGATGAAAAAAATGGATTTAATTCGCGATTTGCCAAAAGGACCACTCGACATTTACAGAAAAAGAGCCACTTTTAATTGGAAGTCCATGAGAATTAATTTATTAGGTGAAGATTTAGTCAAATACCAGGTAAGTTTCAAATTATTTTTTCAAATTTCATTTTTAAAAATTAATACAATAAAGTTCTGCTTTTATTTTAGAGAAAGTTATGGAACCACATAGAATCTAGTCCTGAGTTTCAAAGGCCAGTAAAAACAATATCTTTGGACGAAAATAGGAGAAGATGTTACAAGCAACTCAATTCTCTAATTAAAAATGATATTCTGGTAAATATAATTTGAAAATTATAAACTAAAATTTGAGATAATCAAAAAATAAGAAATACTCTGTTGTCTTTCAAAATAAAATAAAAACTGGTAGAATTTTAAAAAATGTCAGTAAATTTCAATAAATATAAACAATATTTCAAGATAATAATTTTTTTTTAGCCAATTGATAATCCCGGTTGGTTCAATTATCTGTTTTTTTACGATGGCTCATTACCGATAATAACAGGAATAACTCAGGGAATGGTACCTTCAGTAATATTTACTTTAGGTACAGAACGACATGGAGAAATTTTGGAAAAAATACAAGAGGGTAAAGTAAGTATAAGCAAAAAAAAAATCCTAAAGACTTTTTTCTAAAAAAAAAATATTTTCCCAGTATACTAGTTGCTTTGCTTTGACCGAAATTGCTCATGGAACCAACGTCAGAGGAATGCTGACAATTGCAAAATATGATCCACGAACTGAGAGTTTTATTTTTCATTCTCCAAATTTCGAATCTGCAAAATGCTGGGCTGGTGCGCTAGGTAAAATCGAAATTTTTATTTTTGAACTTGAATATAAAGGCATTTTTTAATTTGCTGAATACTAATTAATATAATAATTAACTAAATTTCAGAATTTAATTTTGAGTCAAAAACTATTCTTTCAGAAATTATAATAGATATTGACTCGGAATTAATTGAAAAAACAGTGTGGCCACTTTTATTTATGCAAAAAACTCCCAATCATTGCCTGGTTTTTCCCCGGTTCGCAAAAATTTTTCCAGTCTATTTAAATTGAAAATTAAAAAATGTTAAAGCTGCAGATTTTTCCATCTGAAGTAATCAAAACTAAATTGTAAGTTAAAGAAGGCAAAATTAAACTCTTCTGAATTTTCAACATTCAAAATTAAAGCTAATAATAATTCTAAGGGTTCAAAAAAAAACTTTTTTTTCAATGAAATATTCAAAATAATAAATTATCAATATCACAAACTTAAATTATACAAACGAAATGTGGACACTATTATCGTCGTGTAAAAATGCCTGTTTTTTTAATTTTTTCTCGGTCGTACGAATGAAAATATTTTTATTAACAACAAACTTCACAGTCCAAAATAAATCAATTCTTTTAAATAAAATTAATTAGGAAAATAGATGAATTTTCAACAAAAAGAGATGAATCTTCAACGCAAAGATGAATTTTGAACAAAAGATTTGAACTTTCCAATCAAAAAGTTCAATGGTTTAGAAAATAATTGACTTTTTCATACAAAAATGGAATTTCTATCAAAATATTTGAATTTTCAACAAAATTTTCGAATTTTCAAACACAAAAATTCAACCTTAACCAAAAATAGTTGCATTTTCAACCAAATAGTTGAATCTTTAACTGAATGGTTTAATTTTTGGACCAAAAAGACGAATATTTCAGAAGACAGTTGAATTTTTAACAAAAAAGTTAATTTTCAACCAATAAAGATGAATTATCCACCAAATAATTGCATTAAAAAAAAAATCAACTGAAGAGTTGCATTTACAACCAAATTGATGAACTCTCAATAGAAAGAGACGAATTTTCAACAAATCAGTTGAATTTTTAAAATTAATTAAATTTTTAAATACGAATTTTAATGATTCTTCAATCAAATATTTTTTAATTCAAAGTTTAAGTTTTTCTTTAATATTATTTTTTATATTGAATTAAATAAATAAATTTATTACTTTAGTTTTTGAGCCAAAAGGCGATTTTTTGAGAAGACAGTTAATTTTTGAACAAGAAAGTTAATTTCCAACCCAGAAAGATTAATTTTCTACCAAAAAGAATAAGTTTTCTACCAAAAAGGATGCTTTTTCTACCATAAAAGATTAATTTTGAATACAAAATTATAAATTTTCGAACAAAAAAATTTAAATTCAATCATAAAGACGGATTGTTTAAAAGATAGTTGAATCATCAACCTAAAAGGTGAATTTTCCACAAAAAATATCATTTTCAACCAATGAAGATGAATTGTCTAACAAATAGTTGAATAAAAAAAATTATTTTCAACAAAATAGTTCCATTCACAACCAAATAGATGAACTGTCAATAAAAAAAACGAATTTGTAACGAAAGAATTGAATTTTTAACCGAATACTTTAATTTTCGAGCAAAAAAGACGAATTTTTTAGAAGACAGGTGAATTTTTTTAAAAAAAGTTACTTTTCAACCAAGAAAGATGAATTTTCAACTAAAAAGGATGACTTTCCTACAATAAAAGATGAATTTTGAATCCAAGAGTACGAATTTTCAAACAAAAGGAATTAACATTCAACCATAAAGATGGGTTGTTTAGAAGATAGTTGAATCATCAACCTGAAAAGGTGAATTTTCAAGAAAAAAATATCATTTTCAACCAAAGAAGATGAATTGTCTAACAAATAGTTGAATAAAAAAAAAAATTTTTAACTAAAAAGTTCCATTTAAAACCAAATAGATGAACTGCCGATAAAAAGAAAAGAATTTGTAACGAAACAATTCAATTTTTAACCGAATACTTTAATTTTCGAGAAAAAAGACGAATTTTCAAACAAAAAAGATTAAAATTTATGTATAAAAGCGGATTGTGTGAATTCAAGAAAAAACATTTTCAACCAAACAGTTGCATTTACAACCAAATAGTCGAATTTTTTCAACCAAAAAGGATAATTTAATTTTTAACCAGATAGTTGAATTTTCAACCTGCAAAGGGGAATTTTCAACCAGTGAAGATGAATTTTCTACCAAATAGTTGAATGTTAAAAAAAAATTAATTTTTAACCAAAATTTTGAATTTTCAATCAAAGAATATGAATTTTCAACAAATTAGTTACATTTTTAACCAAATAGTTGAATTATGTAGCCAAAAAGACGAATTTTCAAACAAAAAGATTAAAATTTAAGTATAAAAAAGATGAATCTTCAACGCAAAGACGAATTTTGAACAAAAGAGTTGAACTTTCCAGTCAAAAAGTTGAATGGTTTAGAAAATAATTGACTTTTTCACACAAAAATTGAATTTCTATCCAAATATTTCAATTTTCAACAAAATGTTCGAATTTTAAAACAAAAAAATTTAACTTTAAGCAAAAATATTTGCATTTTCAACCAAATAGTTTAATTTTTCAATAAGAAGAGATGAATTTTCAACAAAATAGTTGAATCTTTAACTGAATGGTTTAATTTTTGGACCAAAAAGACCAATATTTCAGAAGACACTTGAATTTTCAACAAAAAAGTTAATTTTCAACCAATAAAGATGAATTATCCACCAAATAATTGTATTTAAAAAAAAATTTAACTGGAGTGTTGCATTTACCACCAAATTGATGAACTCTCAATAAAAAGAGACGAATTTTCAACAAATCAGTTGAATTTTGAAGCTAATAGTTTACTTTTTGAACCAAAAAGGTGATTTTTTAGAAGACAGTTAATTTTTTAAAAATAAAGTTAATTTTCAACCAAGAAAGATTAATTTTCTACCAAAAAGGATAAGTTTTCTACCAAAAAGGATGATTTTCCTACCATAAAAGATTAATTTTGAATCCAAAATTATGAATTTTCAAACAAAAAAAATTAAAATTCAACCATAAAGAGGGATTGTTTAGAAGATAGTTGAATCATCAACCTAAAAGGTGAATTTTTCACAAAAAATATGATTTTCAACCAATGAAGCTAGATAAATTGTCTACCAAATAGTTGAATAAAAAAATAATTTTAAGCGTTATTTATGCTGTTATTTAATACAGTTCCATTTACAACCAATTAGATAAACTGTCGATGAAAGAAACGAATTTTCAACAAAACAGTTACATTTTTAACTGTTTACTTTAGTTTTCGAGCCAAAAAGACGAATTTTCAAACAAAAAAGATTAAAATTGAAGTATAAAAGCGGATTGTTTGAATTTAAGAAAAAACATTTTCAACCAAACAGTTGCATTTACAACCAAATAGTCGAATTTGCAACCAAAAAGGATGAATTTGATACCATGAAAGATGAATTTTCGACCATAAAAAGATTTCTTTTTTACAAAATAATTTAATTTTTAACCAGATAGTTGAATTTTCAACCTACAAAGGCGAATTTTCAACCAGTGAAGATGAATTTTCTACCAAATAGTTGAATGTTGAAAGAAAAATTAATGTTTCACCAAAATTTTGAATTTTCAATCAAAGAATATGAATTTTCAACAAATTAGTTAAATTTTTAAGCAAACAGTTGAATTATGTAGCGAAAAGAAGAATTTTCAACGAAAAAGTAAAGTTTTCAATCACAAAGTTGAATTTTTAACCAAAAAAGATTAATTTTCATTTTAAAAAAATTCTCTAACATAAAAGATGAATTTTTTATCCAAAAAGATATAACAAAATAATTAAATTATCAAACAAAGTAGTCGAATTTTTAATAAAAAAGAATTAACTTTCAACTAAAAATAGTTTGATTTTCTTATTGGGTTCAATTAATACAGTTCATACTCAAGCGAAAAAACGAGAAAAAGGGGAAATTTCGTGAAAACGCGGGGAAAAAGGAATTCTTTAAAAAAAGGAGAAAAGGTTACAGGCCGTAACTAAAATTGAATATATTGGCTTTTATTATTTTATAAACTTTAGGGATTTTAATTAAAAATTAAACAAAATTCTCGGTTCACGTAAAAATTCCCGGTCATTTTCTGAGTTTCCCGGTCCAGTGGCCACCCTTAATAAAATAATAGTGAATACATTTTTTTATAACTTAAATAAATTTTTTTTAATAATTACAGGAAAAACTGCAACACATGCAATCGTCTACGCTCAGTTAATTACTCCAGATAATGAAAATCATGGGTTGCATCCTTTTGTCGTTCAAATTCGTGACCCAAAAACATTTTTACCAATGCCAGGAATTACTGTTGGAGACATGGGAGAAAAAGTAGCTTTGAATGGAATAGATAATGGATTTTTAATGTTTAATCATTGTTGCGTCCCTCGCATTAATCTTTTGAATAAAAATGCAGATGTCACAAAGGAAGGCAAATACGTTGCTCGAATTAAGGACCAGAGCAAACTTTTTGGTAAAATTATAAATTCGAGATTAAATTAAATAAAAATACATTTTTTTTAAATTAAAATTTCCGTTAATTGTTTGCTTTGGTGACTTTTCCGAATTTTTGAGTAAATGGTTTGAAATTTTTTGCAAAACCTTTTTTCAAGTCCAGAAGTAAAACATTAGTCAGTGAAGACCAACAAACTACTGTATTTTTTTTAAATACAAAAATAAGGAAATTTTTTTTTCTAAAACTGCTTTTTTTTAACTTTAAAACTTTTTGGCTTTCCCATGGAATTATAATGAAGTTATACTCAATTTTATCAATTTTCTAGGAAAGGATTTATATTTTGTATTATGTAATTGTGAAATGTGAATAGATCAAAGATTTCAATAATGTTAAATATTAATAGGTATGAATTTTTAAAATGAATTTTACTAATTTTTTATTAATATTTAACAGTTGATTAATTTGAAATATTAGAATATTTAAAATTAAAAATGGCTATAATTAACATTAAAATTATAATGCGTTAAATACATTTTGTTTCATAATAAGTTGTAAATGTTTATAACATTTTTTAAATTTTAAATCGTAATTTTTTGAACTAGAGAAGGGAAGGAGGGAATTATGTCACCCCCTACCCCTTTTCAAACTCGAAAAATGACCAATAATTGCTGTTTTTGGAAATGTAATAACTATTTTTTCGAATTAACCTTGAAAAGGTCTTTTGCGAATATTTTCGTGGTTATATTTGTAATTAGCAAACATGATTTTTACACATTTTTAATTTTTCTGAGGTTTTTGAGTGAAAATATGGAACTTTTTAAGTCTCTCATTAATGATGTTTTACTTTTGGACTAGAAAGAAGATTTTCCAAAATATTCAAAATATTTATTTGAAAATTCGGAAGAGTCATCAAAGTAAACAATTACCTCATTTTCCTAAATTTTTATCATTCAGGTGCATCGTTGGGTGCCCTTTCGACTGGAAGAGTTACAATTACAATGATTTGTTCAATGTATCTCACTCTTTCTATCGTTATTGCAATTCGGTATGTTGCTGCTAGAAAACAATTTGGACCTTCTGCTAAAGAAGAATATCCTGTCATTGAATATCAAGTTCAGGTAAATTTAATTTCATAATGTGAGGTAGAGTAATTACACTCGGACCCCGATTTAGTAACCCCCGATTTATTAATTCCTAGAATTTCTGGCCCACGTAGTTTTTCAGCGCGCTAGGCGAGAGACGGTTGCGACTCTTGCCTCGGAAGGGCCGCAGTGCGTTAGTACTCAGTCGAGTTTATTGCGCAATATTATGCATTCCAATTGGAAACGGTTCATCCCGCCCTGTCTGCTTACGTTTCGATCCCCCCGTTTTAGTAACAAGACTATTTGCAGACAACTCCCGACACTGTTACTAAATCGGGGTCCGAGTGTAATAAATTCGCAGACGACAGTAGCTAGGTGGTGATTCTCGACTCGTCGAGATCTTAGGAGTTTTGGTTTTCTGCAGTTTTCCACTTCTCTGACCAAATGTTCAATAACAATCTCGTGAATGATAATAATTTTTCAGCAAGGAAGATTATTTCCTCATTTAGCATCGATGTATGCAATGACAGTATTTTCTCATATTTTTGTTGTAAAATCTCGAGAATTTCAAATTGACATGCTCACATCGGATGATAAAGAATTGATTAGTACAAAAGGATTGGAAATTCATGCATTATCGTCAGCAACAAAACCTCTTTGTGCCTGGACTGCTCGAGATGCAATTCAAGATTGTCGAGAAGCTTGTGGTGGTCATGGTTACTTAAAAGGTATCATAATTTCAAATTGATATATATATACCAGAAAAATTTAAGTTTTAATTATTTTAATAATTTTGGTCAATTTATAAAACTGATTTCTACTTTATCTACCGTCGTAGCTTTTTCAGATTATAGCTCTAATTAAATCATAATTTATTATTGAATTTTTATTATTTTCCATTATAAGAAAAACCTTTTGCAATTTTTTTCTCTATGAGATTTTTTTCGCTTACTTAAATTTTATTCGTTTACTCCTAATTTATCCTGACTTGGAACAGGGAATTTTAGAAAATAGTTATCGTTTTTACTTTAGGACAGGGAATTTCCATAAAGAAATATAATTTCACTTGGAACAGTTAATTTTGGACATGGTTTTTTTCAAGAATTATAATTATAATTTAAAAGAAATTCATCTTTCTTTAGTTACAAATTCAACTACTCTGTTAAAAGTTAATCTCTTTTGTTAAAATTTATTTTTTTGGTTGAAGATTCGTCATTTTATTTGAAAATTCATCTGTGGTTGAAAATGTAACTACTTTGTTGAAAATCAATTTTTTAAACTAAAAATGGATGCAAATTCATCTATTTGGTTAAAAATTGATATTTTTTTATTTAAAAATTAAACTATTTGTTTGAAAATTTATGTGCCATGTCAAAAATTAGCTTTTTTTGTTGAAAATTAATCTTTTTGTAGAAAATTAATCATTTTGGTTGAAAATTCAACTATTACAGTTGAAGATTCATCAGTTAATTTGAAAATTCATCAGTTTCGTTGAAAATTAATTTCTTCAACTGAAAATGTCCATTTTTGGTCAAAAATTGATCTTTTCTAGTTTAAAATTCAACAATTTGGATGAAAATTTGCCTTTTTTAATTGAAAATTCAACTATTTCGTAGATAATCCACGTATTTTGTTAAAAAATCAATTTTTTCTTTGTTAGAAAATTATCTTTTTCTTTGCAAGTTAATCTTCGTGTTTAAAAATTTTTCTTTTCGGTTAAAAATTCAAGTATTCCAATTAAATATTTATCGTTTTAGTTGAAAAATCATCTTTTAGGTTCGAAATAAAATTACTTGGTTGAAAGTTAAGCTCTTCCGTTAAAAATTAATTTTTGTTGTTGTAGATACATCATTTTCATTAAAAATTCATTTCTTTGGTTGAAATATGACCTATTTTATTTGAAACTTCTTTTTTCTTTGGAAGAAAAAAAAATTTTTTTGTCAAAAATTTAACTATTTTGTTGAAAATTTGTTTCTTTTTTGGTTGAAAATTATTATTTATTTGAACTGAAAATGTAACTATTATTCCAGACATTCCAGTTGAATATTCCATAATTTTATTTGAAAATTCATCTATTTGGTTGAACATTCATTTTTTGCATACAAATTTAATTATTCAATTTTTGATTGAAAAATGATCTTTTTTAGATGAAAATTCATCTTTTTGGTACAAATAAATCTTCTTGGTTGAAAATTCATCTCGTTGGTCAAAAATTCAACTATTCTCATTAAAGGTTCATAATTTTAGTTGAAAATTCATCTTTCTGGTTTAAAATCCAACTATTCCATCACATTGTTTGAAAATGTAACTATTTTATTGAAAGTTATTTTTTTTTTTTGAAAGTTAGTTTTTTTGTGGTTTAAAAATTCATCTTTTTCTTTCAGCATTAATTTTTTGAACTTAAAATTCAAGTATTTAAGTTTTGATTGACAATTTATCTTTTTTAGTGAAAATTAATTTTTCATTTAATTGTATCCATTGCTTCTGGTAATTTCTATCTTTAGACTTGCCAACTCTTCTCTTATTCTCAGCTAACAAATTTTACATTTTATTATTTTTTTAAATAATTATTTTAACCCTTCCCTCATCTTTCCCCTCTCTCATTTCCGTCTTAAATTCCAATTTCCTCAACCATTCCACCACTTCCACTATTCCCTTTTCATGTAGAATCTTTCCCATGGTCATGCTTCCTTTTTCTGTTTTATCACAATTTTCTAGAAAATATTTTAAAGTTCCTCTACCTCTCTCACATAACATGCATTTTCTATCTTCCTCTCTACTCCAGTATTTCTTCCACTCTACCGTATTACCACATCTCACCCTCACGATTACTTTTTGCGTTTCTCTTTCCCCCTTTCACTCCAAATATTATCCTATTCCCTCTACTCTTGTCCATTTATATTTTTCATTATAGTTAGCTTCTCTTATTTTATATTCTATTCCTTGCCTAAAAACTTCTTTATCTCTTTCTATTAACTCTTTTTGAATCTTCATTTCCCTTCCATGCATTTTCTTGTCTCTTTCATTCCATTATTCTCCTCTCTTCAATTGTCTCTTTCCTTCAAGATTTCTTGTTATAGTTAGCTTCTCTTATTCTATATTCCATCCCTTGCTTAAAAACTTCTTTATCTCTATCAACTCTTGCTTTATCTTCATTCCCCTTTCAAGCATTTCCTTGACCCTTTCGTTTGACTATCCACACCTATTTAAGTACTTTTCTCTTTCTTTCATTCCATTATCCTCCCCTCTTTCATTTTCTCTTTCCTTTAAGCAAGCTTTCACTATAGTTCTGCCCTCGCTCTCCAGCAGTCTTTCTTCTTATTTGCAAGCTCTGTTAATGGCTCTTATGTATATATTTTTCCTATCTACCTCCTTTAATACTATATACCATATGGCATCCATCTGTCCAATCCTAGCGTCCATCTAATGAATCTTTCATGCAACTTTTCCATCTCTTTCCAACTCCATATCTCCACTACATACATTAGAACACTCAGTACTAGCGCCTCAAACATTCTCCTTCTTCTCTTGTATTCTTCTTTAAATAATTTTTCCTCTATACCCCATACTTTTTTCGTTACTATGTCTGCTCTTTTAATTCTTTCTTTGATGTGTTCCCTAACATTCCCATTTTTCTTAAATAAAAATCCTAGGTACGTAAACTCCTTGACTTCATCAATACTATCTCCCTTCCACTTCCAAACCATTCTACCTTTCTTCCTACTACGGTTTCGTCCGAAAACGAAAACCTGTGACTTTGCTACATTTAAACTCATGTTTTTTTACATGGAAATTTCTGTAGTCTTTTCATCATATTTCCCAAAACTTCTTCTTTAGCTACTATTACTACGTCGTCCGCGTATGCAAAAGTCCAGAATCCGTTCCCTCCTACCACCAATCCTCCTTTCCTTTTTTTTCTTTCCTCCTTTCTTGATCCTATTTCCGTCCAGAATTCTTCCCAGATTTTATTCTCCAACTTTACCTTATCTTTATAAATTTCCCTCACTCTCTCTATCAATCCTACCTTTATTCCTCTCTTCTCCGTTACGTCCTACAACTTTTTCCTATCAATCAATGGGAACGCTGCCTTTAAATTACCAAAGCTGGCAATACTTTTCCTTCTTTTTTTCTATAGTTCCTTCTCTAACACTTGTCCCTTCTGCCCTACTTATTTTTTTAGCCTCTCGGTTAACACCTTGTACGCTGTGTTAAATAGCGTTATTCCCACGTAATTTTCTACTTTTGCTTTTTCTCCTTCTTTAAGAATTGGTGTTATCAATCTTTCGCTTCACTCCTCAGGATATCCTTTACCTTTCCATACTCTTTTTACTACTTCTTCTCTCCTGGTTTCCCCGCCACTATCCAGGCCTCGTTACCCAACCCGTCACTGCCTCCTTCTTTAATCTGTGCTTCTATCTCTTCATCCTCCAACTTTTTCTCGTCTTCTAATTTACTTCTCTGCCTACTATCAGATTTCTTTTTACTGGATCCTTGAAATTGTTTATGAAAATGCACCCCCCCCCCCCCATTCATCTATACTAATCTTATC
Source organism: Andricus curvator (assembly GCA_932195095.1). Classification (NCBI taxonomy): domain Eukaryota; kingdom Metazoa; phylum Arthropoda; class Insecta; order Hymenoptera; family Cynipidae; genus Andricus; species Andricus curvator. The sequence goes on from CAKNYM010042527.1 coordinate 71,568, forward strand.
CCTTATTTCCTTCTCTAGTTCCTTTTTCTTCTTTTCCTCTTTCTGTTCACATAAATCTCTATATTCCTTCCTGGCTGCGACATAATTTTTCCTGTCCCTTTTTCCCTTCCTCCAAAGTTTACACTCTTTCTTAACCTCCCTTTTTCAACACACATCTGTTCGCAGATGAATTTTTTTTTCTTTCAGAATAATTCACCTTTGAAGGTTAATAATTGAAAAATTTTCCATTTTAAACGGTGATAATGGCGATGGATTTATTTTTTGATATTAGAAAAATTTGAGTAATCAATTTCAATGATAATTTTTTGATGCAATAACATTTTTCAATTCTAGAATTTCAGAAACTTTTGAGTTTGAAACATTCAATTTCAGATTGTCAAATTTTAATTGCTTCAACCTGAAAATTATTTAAATAAAAAGTTTGTAATTTTAAATTATTCAATTTTGAACGCATTTAATTAAAAAGAACACTATTTTAATTCTTTTGAATTTTAAATGATCAAATTTTCAAAATTCTTATCTGAAAATATGGACGTTTTAACGATTTGAAATAGAACTTATACAATTTCAACTCCTTTCTAATAAAACGGAACAAATTGAAAAAAATATCTGAAAATTTTCAATTTTGAGAGATTCTGATTAAAAATGTTACACTTTCAAACAATTTCAAATCCCTTTTATTTCATTTCGCGGCCAAATTTCGAAATTTTCAAATTTGGAAACTAGGCATTGGAAACGACCAAATTGGATAAATTCAAATTTTAATGAAAATAAGAGTCTACGAATTTTTCAATGTTGAAAATATTGGAAGAATTTGAATCTTAGTAGATTGGGAATTAAAAATATATTTCAATATTAAAATTTAAAGCATCCAAATTTAAAAACAAGTGCATACTATAACCTTATAATTAAAATCTCGATTTTTAATAATTAAAAAAAATTCAATTTTGAAACCATTGGAAACTAAAAATGTAAAAAATTTTGAACACTTAAAATTTAGAGCGTCCAAAATTGGGAGAATTGAAATTTGAAAGCTCTAGGCAATTATTACTTCCAAATTTTGAATAAAACAAAGGTACAAAAAATGGAATTATTCTGTAAGTGAAATAATATTTATCTAAATTTCGAAGTTTTGAAATTTGAAAGCATTCGAAATTACTAATTGAATTGAAAATTAAAATAGGCATTAGAATTTAGAGTGTTGAACGTTTTAAATTTTGAAATTATAAACTTCAAATAAGCATTATTATTTAAAAATGTAGAAATTTTCAAGTTTTTAAATGAAAATATTTCTGATTTGAAAATAACTAACTTTTAAATAGAATATTTTTTAAACAAAATTGTTTCATTGATAATAATTATCTTCGAATTTAATAATTTCCTTTGTCCACATTAGAGCTTTATCGCTGATTTTCAACTAATTGACATTTCACTTCACTTTAAAATGATTGACTTTTAAAAATCGTGATGCACAATTTGAAAATATTTTTTTAACGCTTCAAGTTAGAATTCATTAAGTTGGAAAGTTTTTAATTATAAAGTATATAATTTTCAAAGTTTTTAAAATAATTAAAATTGAAAGGTTCAAAGTATTTAAAATTCTTCAATTTTTAACGGTGAAAATTACCGTGATTTTTGTTTTGACAAAAATTACTTTTTTTAGTCAAGACAATCTATCCAATCACTTGATATAATTAATTTAAATTTAATTTAGAATTTTTGAATATGCAATTCTAAAGCAGTTTAATTTTTGAGGCCTTGACACTAAAGTTTGTTTTACTTCAAAAGCTTAAATCTGAAAATTTTTGGTTTGAAATTTCTTCATTTTTGGACGTTTTCAATATCCAGTTTCACAATATTGTAGTTTTAAATTCAAATGTTAAAAATGTCAGGACGATTTCACTATAAAATTTTATAAAAATTGCAAATTTCCATATTGAAAGCCTTGATAGTATTAAATTTATTAATTTTATATTTCAATTTTCTAAAGTGTTTGGTGTCAATTTTAAATGTACAAAATTATCTGGTTTTTAAATTCTTCGAAATCTTAGAATATCACATTGAATGACTTGATAGTTGTATAATTTTTAGTATAAAAAGAATTTGTCATTAAATAATTTTGAACTTGGCATTAAAAATTGAATTTTTTTATTGGAAAATATTCCAATATATTGAAGATTTCAAACTCAACTTAAAAAAAACAATTTGGAATTGAAAGGCTTAAAATTGTGCAATTTCAAACATTGGAATCATACATACCAATCCTGTTTTTTTTTATTTTAATTAAATTTTCAGTGATGTCTCTTGAAATGGTCCGATTATTAGTTAAAGATTTAAAAACATTAATTTAAAATTGAAAAATATTTTAGTGGAAAATTTCAAAAATGAATAATAATTCTAAATGAAGTGTTAAAAATTAAATGATTTGAAATTAAAAAGTTAAGAATTGTGTTGTTTAAAATAAAAATAGATAAAAATTAAACTATCTAAAATTGATACCTCAGTGATTGAATAATTTCTTTAATTTTGAATGATTAGAATTTTAGAGTTCTGAATTTTCATGATGAAAGCTCAATTTTCGTTTCTTTGTTCTTTCATACGTTTTAATTTTGCAATTAAAATTGAAATGTTTGAACTCAAACAATTTAATTAACAATTAAAATTTTTTAAATTTTAAAACGAATTAAATTTACCTAAAATATATGAAATTATAAAGGATTAGGGTATAACAAAGTTTTAATATCAGAATTTTTGGTAACATCAGTGTTTTTCAGTTTTAAATGAAGTTCGGATTCGTTTGATTTTTAATGTTCCATAGTAGAAATTTTTTCATTTCTAATGATTCTCATTTAAAATTACTTTTTATTTTGAACGTTTTTTTTAGAATAATTCAATTTTTGAAGGTTAATAATTAAAAAAATTTCCATTTCAAACGGTGATGATGACGATGAATTTATTTTATAAAATCAGGTTTCAATTTCAGTTTGTCAAATTTTAATTGCTTCAACCTGAAAATTATTTAAATCAAAAGTTTTCAATTTTTAATTATTCAATTTTAAATTATTCAATTTTGAACGCATTTAATTAAAATGAATACAATTTTAATTTTTTTGAATTTTAAATGATCGAATTTTCAAAATTCTTATCTGAAAATATTGACTTTTCAGCAATTTGAAATAGAACTTATACAATCTCAACTCTTTTATAATAAAACGGAACAAATTGAAAAAAATTTCTGAAAATTTTCAATTTTGACAGCTTCTGATTAAAAATGTTACACTTTCAAACAATTTCAATTTGAAACCCCTCAATTTTAAACATTTTTATTTAGAAGGGATACAAGTTTAATTTCTTTTCATTGCATTCAAAATTATTCAATTCGAAATTATTAATTATTGTCTAAAAATGTTTTAAATCTAATAATTAGAAATGTATTTAATAATGAATGTTTAAATTGTTTATATTTTTAATGTATTATATCATTGAAATTTTAGTATCTCGACTGGGAGACATAAGATCAGAAAACGATGCAAACTGTACATACGAAGGAGAAAATAACGTTCTGATTCAGCAAGCGAGTAATTGGCTTTTAAGCCAATGGGCCAATGTTGTCCAAGGAAAAAAGGTCGCATCTCCACTTGGATCTGCAAGCTTTCTAGAAGGAGCGAATGAAATTCTTTCCCTTAAATTTAATTGTTCTTCAATCGACCGGACGATGCAACTTGAAAGTAAAAATTTGCAAATAACATCCAATTAACTTTAACAATAAGTTTAAAAAAATTAAAAAATTGATACAGAACATACATAATTAAAAATTCCATACATTTCAGATCTTCTTGTCGCTTTCAAATGGCTAACTTGCTACTACCTGAAGAAAACTTACGAGAGAGTTCAAAGGCTGAAGAAAAATGGAAATGGAAATTTCGAAGCCAGAAATGATTCACAAACTTACTTTGCTCGAACTCTTACTTTAGTTTATGCTGAGGTAACTTATTTTATTAATTATTTTTATTTATAATAAAATTTCTAACAACTAATTTTTAAAATATACCTAGATCCGAAGGGCCATTCAACAACAACGTCACACTGTCGGGAGGGGGGGGAGGGGGATTTCCCCTATGTCCTTTTTTTCGTTTGAAAATTAATTTTTTTTTTAAAGAAAACTTAACTGTTCTATTTTTGATTGAAAATTGATCTTTTTTATTTGTAGAATGAACTACTAAAATTTTCAATGAGAATTCATATTTTTTTGTTGAAAATTCAACTATTTTATTGAAAGTTGAACTGCTTCGATAAAAATTCAATTTATTGTTTGAAGATTCAACTGATATTTTGTAAGATTTTTTTTAATATAAAATTTAATTATTCTATTATTGGTTGCAAATTTATATATTTTGTTGTAAATTCGACTTATTTGGTAGAAAATTAGTCTTCTTGATTTGAAATTTAACTGCTTCGTTGAAAGTTAAACTAATTCGTTAAAAATTCCTTTTATTAGTTGAAGATCGATCTCTTTGGTTGAAAATTTAGCGAATGTGTTAAAAATTTATTTTCTTGTTGAAAATTAATTTTTCATCTGAAAATTTAACTATTTCATTATTGATTAAAAATTGACCGTTTTTAGTTGAAAAGTTACCAATTTGGTTGAAAGTTTATGTATTTTGTTAAAAATTCGTCTTTTTTTGGTAGCAAATTAATCTTCTTGATTTAAAATTTAACTCCTTGGTTGAAAGTTAAACTAATTCGTTAAAAATTAATTTTATTAGTAGTTAAAGATCCATCTCTTTGGTTGAAAATTTAACTACTGTGTTAAAAATTTGTTTTTCTGTTGAAAGTAAATTTTTTATCTGAAAATGTAACTATTCTATTTTTGGTTGAAAATATATTGTTTTCAATTTAAAATTCAACTATTTGGATGAAAGAGAAATTTTTTCTTGAAATTTCATATTTTCGGGTTCAAACATTCAAAATTCAATTTTTTTAGATAATTCGTCTTTTTGCCTTAAAAAATTAACTATTTGGATACAAATTAATATTTTCGGGTTGAAACTTTAACTGTTTTTTATAGAATTCGCCTTTTTGTTCTAAATTTTCAACAATTTGGTTGAGATTTGTTCTCTCTCTTGACTGAAAAAACTTTCTGGTTGAAAATTAAGAATTAATCTTTTTTAGTTGAAAATTCACCAATTTGGTTGAAAATTTATGTATTTTGTTGTAAATTCATCTTTTTTGATAGAAAATTTATCTTCTTGGTTGAAAATTCAACTATTTTATCAAGCATTCATTTTATTAGTTGAAGATCTATCTTTTTGGCTGAAAATTTAATTATTTTGTTGAAAAATCGTTTTTTTTTTGTTGAAAATAATTTTTTTTACGGCAGATTTAACTATCAGATATAACTATATTTAAATATTCAATTTTTGGTTGAAGATTGAAAGTTTTTAATTTAAAATTCAGCTATTTGGTTGAAAACAAAAAATTTTTGGTGGAAAATGTAACTGTTTTGTAATAAAATTAGTCTTTTTGGCTTCAGAATTCAACCTTCTTTGTTAAAAGTGCGCTTTTTTGGGTTAAAAATCAATGTTTTCAAATGCGAATTTAACTTTTTGGTCCAAAATGAACTTTTTTTGTTGAAAATTGATATTTTATGGTTAAAAATTTTCTGGCTGATAATTCAACTGCTATGGACAGAATTCGCCTTTCTTTTGGAAAATTCAGAAAAATCTCTCCTGGTCGAAAACTAAACTCTTTTATTGAAAATTCGTCTTTTTGGTTTAAAAATTCATCTCTTTTGGTAGAAATTTGATCTTTTTTGGTTGTGGATTTAACTACTTTGTTATATATCAATTTTTTTCGTTGAGAATTTATCTTTTTGATTAAATTTGACTGTTTTAAAAAAAAATTAAAATATTATCTTGGTTGAAATATCAAATATTATATTTTTCGTTGAGAATTAATCTTTTTTTATTGAAAATTCAAATATATACCTGGTCGAAAGATTAGCTTCTTGGTTAAAAATGCATTTTTTTATTGAAGATTCATTCATTTTAGTTGAAAATTCAACTATTTTGTTGAAAATGAAATTATTCTGTTAAAAATTCAACTGTTTTGTTAAAAGTCATGATTGTGTTGGAAAACTCAACTGCTTTGTTGAAAACTCGGTATCTTTAGATTCAAAATTCATAAATTTGGATTGAAAATTCTCCTTTTTTGGTAGAAAATTCAACTGTCTTAAAAAAAATTCGTATTTTTGTCTTGAAGATTCGACTATTTCGTTAAAAGTGCAGTAATTTATGATTAAAGTTAATTATTTTTGTTTTAAAATTTGAACATTTGGCTGAAAATTCGCCTTTGTAGGTTAAAAATTCAACTGTTTGGTTGAAATTTCTTCTCTTTCACTTGAAAGTTCAGCTATTTGGTTGTAAATGCAACTGTTTGATTTAAAATAATTTTTTTTTGTCTTGAAAATTGAACTATTTGATTAAAAAATCATCTTTTCTGGTTCAAAATAGCGTGACGTGGTTTCTTAACGGTCCTTGATAAATAATTAAAATTTTAATTTTTTTAAATTTAATAGCACGCCATAATCCAAACCTTCTGTCATCGAATTCAAGGCCCAGAATTTAATAACAACGAACGACTCGTTTTGACAAAATTGTGTTCCCTGTATGCTGGATGGTCTCTGGAAAGAAGATTGGGAGATTTATATGCGGGAGGATATGCTTCTCCAGATTCAAAAATTGATATTTTACTTCGAGAAGGAATAATTGCAATAAGTAAAGATCTTGTGAAAGATGCTGTATCCTTAGTTGATGTTTTGGCTCCTCCAGATTTTATTTTGAATTCGCCTCTTGGAATGTCAGATGGCGAGGTGAGTAAAAATAATTATTTGAACAAAATTATAATTAATTAAACATTTTTTTCCTTAATTTTGCCTGATTTCAAATATTAAGGCTTCTACATTTTAAGACTTTAGATTTCAAAACATAAAAACATTCAAAAGATTTGTATGTCAATTCTTTTTGAATATCATTGATTCTGAATCTAAATATTTCAAATTTTAATCGCTTGAATTTGAAAAAAATTTTTTGGATTTAAGTTCATGTTTTCAAATTTTGAAGCTTTCAAATTCCGAAATTTCAATTTTTAAATCTGGTCGCTTTAAAATTCGAAAGCTATATCAGACTTCACACTCTTCCCCCTATTCTCCTTTCTTTCCGTTTAAAAAAAAATCATCTTTATTCCCCTTTTTCTAATTTTGTTGTTTAAATTTGAACTGATTTAATAGAAGGTTGAAAGTTAATTTTTTGGATGAAAATTCTACTTTTATGTTTTTGGTGCAGAATTCATCTGTTTTGTTTAAAAGATCGACTTCATCTTTTTTGGTAGAAATGTCATCTTTTTGGTAGAAAATTCATATTTCTTTGTTAAAAATAAACTGTTCTGTTAAAAATCCAATTGTCTTCTCAAAACTTCGTCATTTTTGCTTGAAAATGTAACCATTTGATTGAAATTGCCTCTGTTTTTGGTTGAAGTTTAATCTTTTTTGTTTGAAAATTCGCCCACTAGAAAGATTAACTAGTAAATGGCTTCAAATGGTTATCCAGAATAAACGAAATCAGTAACCAGTTAATTTTCTTCAATTTTTAGTTATTTTTAATATTGAATCTATAAAAGGTCGAAACTCGAAAAACTAATTCGATCATTTGGTTGAAAACTTAACTATTTGGTTAAAATGCTACTATTTTATTGAAAATGTACTTTTTTTTGTTAAAAATTCAATTGTATTGTGAAAAAGTAATTTTTTGTTGAAAATTTAACCTAAAAGTTACGAAAAAAAAGAACAAAAAATGTTGATGAACTAAAATTCGCCTTTTGTATAAGAAAATTTATCTTTTCTGGTAGAAATCGCATCTTTCTTTGTAAAAAATAAACTTTTTGCTTGAAAACTGCACTCTCCTTAAAAGTTCGTATTTTTGGTTCAAAAATTAACCTACTTAGTTGAAACTTAAATTATTTTGTTGATAATATAACTATTGTATTAAAAATTGACCTTTTTGGTTTCAAAAATCTACAATCCTATTTTTTGTTAAAAATTAATCTTTTTGGTTGAAAATTATTATTTGGTTTAAACATTTAATTATTTTGTTGAATGTTCAAAAAACTTTTGGTTGAAAATTTGTTTTGTGGAAAATTCGTGTTTTTGGGTTAAAATTAAACTATTTTGGTTGAAAATATAACTTTTATGTTGAAAATGCATAATTTTTTGTCAACAATTTAACTATTTCCTTCAAAGTCAACTTTTTTTTTGAAAATTCATATTTCGGGTTGAAAATTTTGTTTCAAATTCGTCTTTTTGGGTTAAAAATTCAACTTGTTTGTTGAAAATTCATATTTTCGGGCTCAAAATTCAACTGTTTTCTAGAAAATTCATCATTTTGTATTGAAAATTTATCAATTTGACAGATAATGATACTATTTTGTTGAAAATTAACTTTTTTGTTAAAAATTCATCTTTTTAGAAAAAATTATTATTTGTTTGAAAATTTAATTATTTTGTTGAAAGTTCAACAATTTTGTTGAAAGATTATTCTTTTTGGTTGAAATTTCAACTGTTTTTGTTGTTGTTGAAAATTCGTCTTTTTGATTGAAAATTTGAATATTTTGTAGAGAAGTCAATTATTTCGTTAGAAAGTAAATTTTTTGTTGAAAATTCATAATTTTTTATCAAAATTTTTAATGTTTTCTTTAAAAATCAACTTTTTTGTTAAAAATTTCTTTTTTTCTTGGGTCGAAAATTCGTTCTTTTATCTTGTTGGGTTAAAAAGTCAACTATTTGGCTGAAAATTCATATTTTTGGGTCGAAATTTTTTTTTCAAATTCGTCTTTTTGGGTTTAAAATTCAACTTGTTTGTTGAAAATTCATATTTTCGGTCTCAAAATTCAACTGTTTTCTAGAAAATTCATCATTTTGTATTGAAAATTGAACAATTTGACAGAAAATTATACTATTTTGTTGAAAATTAAGTTTTTTGTTAAAAATTCATCTTTTTAGAAAAAATTATTATTTGGTTGAAAATTTAATTATTTTGTTGAAAGACCAACAATTTTGCTGAAAGATTATTCTTTTTGGTTGAAATTTCAACTGTTTTTTTGTTGTTGAAAATTCGTCTTTTTGGGTTGAAAATTTGAATATTTTGTAGAGAAGTCGACTATTTCGTTAGAAAGTAAATTTTTTGTTGAAAATTCATAATTTTTTATCAAAATTTTAAATGTCTTTTTTTAAATCAACTTTTTTGTTAAAAATTTATTTTTTTTTTGATCCAAAATTCGTTTCTTTGCGTTAAACATTGAACTATTTTGGTTAAAAATTACTCTATTTTGTTTAAATTTTGTCTTGTTGGGTAAAAAATTCAACTGTTTGGTTGAACATTCATATTTTTGGATTGAAAATTCAATTGTTTTGTACAAAATTCGTCTTGTTGGCATAAAAATAAAACAGTTTGGTAGAAAGTTCAACTATTTGTTTGCAAATTAACTTTTTTGTTGAAAATTCTTATTTTTGGGTTGAAAATTATCATTAGTTGGTTAAAAATTTAGTTATTTTGTTGAATGTTCAACAGTTTTTTGAAAAGTTAATCCAGTTTGGTTGAAATTTCAACTGTTTTGTTGAAAATTCGTCTTTTGTGTTTGAAAATTCAACTTTTTTGGTAGAAAAGTCAACTATTTGGTTGAAAATCAAATTTTTTCTTGAAAATTCATATTTTTTTTATGAAAAATTCAATTGTTTGATTGTTTAGGTTAAAGATTCAACTATTTTGGTTGAAAATGAACATTTTTTAATTCAAATTTGTCTAACTAGGTTAAAAATTGAACTATTTGGTTGCAAATTTATATTTTTGTCTTGAGAATGGAACTATTTGGTTGAAAATTCAACTATTTTGTAGCTAATTCGTCTTTTTGGCTTAAAAATTTGAATTTAGTTAAAATTCATCTGTTTGGCTTAAAATTAATTTTTTTGCTGAAAATTCATATTTTCGGATTGAAATGTTTTGTCATGTGTTTTTGTTTAATTCATCTTTTTGTGTTGACTATTCAACTACCTTGTTGAAAATTGTTTTTTTTTGTTTTGTTAAAAATTAATCTTTTCTAACTGTAAATTTAATTATTCCATTTTTGGTTGAAAATTCATTTATTTTGTTGAAAATTCGGATTTTTTGGTAACAAATTAATCTTTCTGTTTGGAAATTCATTATTTTTGTTGAAAATTTAATTACTTATATCAAAATTCATCTATATTATTGAAAATGCAATATATTTCGACTTGAAATCTTAGTAATTCAATGCGTGTCAAATTGATTTTAATATGTTACCTACATTAATTATATTATAAAATTTTTATTATTCTATTATTTCGCTATTTTCCTGAAAAATTACCTTATTTTCCCTGTTTTGAGAGCATTTTGGGCTGTCTGTGTAAAAGTCTATATAAGAGTTATATAAAATCTGGACATTTTGAATATCGAATCAATTTTAATTTCGAGGCCAAATGTTTAAACTCTAATTTCAGACCCCTTTAAAAAATTGATATAAATCCGAAACTGTTCTCCAATTTTCAGATATACAAACACTTGGAAAAGTCCTTCATGAAAAATCCAGAAAACCTCGAACGTGCACCCTGGTGGCAAGAAATAAGCAGATCCAAATTATGATGAGAGTACAAAAAGAAATCTTTTATTCGTAGGAAAAAAATTAAACAACTTGTAAATTAAGGGAGAATTATTATAAATTATTTTTAGATGGATTTTTATACATTGTTATCATTACTGTACTTAAATATTTTTTGTAAATAAAACAGATATTCTATAGAAAGTCTTAATAATAATTCTGTTTTCGGCTTTCCAATTTATATAATATTTCTCTTCGAATTCGAAGTATTTTGTGAAAATAAAAATAATATTCTTTTGTAAACGCAATACTGCATTCACAACAGAAAAATATTGCAGACGCATTGTGTAATCCAATACGTTTGTTATCCGAAGCTCATTGAATTTATAAATCTTTAATTACCAAAGCAAATTTGGGTTAATTTTGTTATTCTTCGTCATGCCAAATTCAGTCAACTTTCAACAGTCGGTTTAAAGAGTTTACGGAATTTTCTTGATAATTTTGTTTCAATTATGGAGACTTTAGCTGATTTGCCAAAAGGGCCTTTGGATATTTATAGAAAACGTGCGAGTTTTAATTGGAAGTCACTTAAAGTTCATTTGGAAGGTGAAGAATCTGTGAGGTTAAAGGTAAACTATCTCGAATTTTTAAAATTAAGTTTAAAATGGATTTTTTAAATAAAATCAAAACGCATTTCAGGCAAAAATGTGGGATATGATTGGATCTAATCCCGTGTTTCAAAAATCAAAAAAATCTCTAACCTTAGACGAATATCGTAGAAAATGTATAAACCAACTACAAGTTGTAATACAAAAGAAGGTAAAAATTTTAATTTTAATTAATACATTTTGCAATTACAACTTTTTAAATTCAGAGTGTATTTTTTTTTAAAGTTTTAAATTTCATTTAAGATTTTCAATTGAAAATATTAAATTTTGAACTTTTTAAAATTTGTAAACTTCACAAATTTAAAAACTTAACATTTTGAATAAAAAATAATTGAATTTTCAACACTTCAATTTCAAAAGGTTCAATGATTTTTGAATCAATTTTAAAATAGTGAACTTTTGAAAACTAGAATGTATAGTTTAAAATTGGACCATTTTAAACATTGCAATTTGTAATCTTACCATTTTTTATTTTTTTAAATAAAAATTTAAGTTCAATTTCAAAAATTTCCGACTTTAACTTTACATTAAAAAATAATAGTATAAAATATGTGTTTTTTCAATAGCCCGACGACATTCTTTACTGGCCAGTTGAGTTTTATCAATACAATGCTTCAGTCGCTATATTAATCACTCTCAGAGAAATAATGATACCTACAGTGATCATGAGTTTAGGAACTGAACGTCATGGTGAAATTTTAGAAAAAATACAATCAAGAGAGGTAATGAAATTCAAATTAGACAGGAAAAAATCAAATTAGGCAATTCATATACATATACAATTTTTTTAAACCTTGACTAATTATTTGTTTAGTAGAAAAAATACAGATTTCCAAAGATTTCACTTCAAACATTTTTTGTTTTAAAAGTTATTACACTTTTTCTATTTTGGACACTTTTTGAGTTTTTAAAACACGAATTGCATTTTTTACGTTTTTAAACAAAAATGTTAATTTTCTTTAAACTCGATATATAACAACAAATTTTTTTATCTCGGTCTAAACAATTTAATTAATTATAACATTTAATTTTTCATAATACCGAAAATCTATAAAATCAATATAAAACCGATATAGGTAATCAATTAAAAAATTTATTTTGCAATAGAAAAATTTTACATAAAAAATTAATTTTTGTGACTTGATGAAAAAATATTGAATTAGTAAAAAAATGGCACTTTAAACAAAACGAAAAAAAATCTTGATTTTTTTCACCTAACATTAAAAAAAAAATGTAAAGCACATGGGTTTTATCATTTTTTCTCCAAAAGGACATTACAAATAGAAGACAAAGAAGTCTTAAAAAAATCAGGGAAGACATTTTTTGGCAATCGAGTTTTAAAAAAAACACAACTTTTTTCTTTAAAAACTTGGAAAATAATTTGGATTCTCCGGGGTTTTCTTATAATACAAAAAAAAAAGATTTAGTTGATTAGAATGAAAACGAACTAAGCAGTACAGTAGGGTGCCCAACAAAAAATATTTTTAATTAAAGAATTTTTATATATTGTAATTACGAGTAAAAAATATAAAAGTTAATTGAATCAATCTCTAGGCAAGAAAAATTTGTCGCGTCATCTAAATATTTTCTTAAGCATAAAAAATAGGGGTTTATGTTTTCATGAGAAGGAATGTAATTTCATCCTTGCATTTAAAAAAATAGAAATTTCAATTTCTATTGGGCACCCATAGTACAGTAAAATCTTTGGCAATCTATATTTTCTCTACTAAACAAATCAGCAGCCAAAGTTAAAAAAAATCGATGATGTAGACTCATGAAGGGTAAAGTTTCTCAAAAATAAATTCGCACAAAGTAAAATTCAAAATAAAGTTTGACATCTTTAGGAATTAAAACAATCGATAATTTGGTGGAATGCACCATGAATAATTAAAAATGTAAAAAATAGACCTATTTAAATAATTATTGACGAAATAATATAAAAATAAATAACGAAATTTCAGTTTATAGGCTGTTTTTCCTTAACGGAAATAGCCCATGGTACCAATGTGAAAGGAATGCAAACGACTGCGACCTATGACTCTAAAACAGAAAGTTTTATTCTTCACACACCAAATTTTCAAGCAGCCAAATGTTGGGCTGGTGTGCTAGGTAAAATATTTTTATTTCATGTAAATTCATGTCATCAAAGTGAAAAAGAAAAATCGACTATTAGAAAAAATGAATATAAATAAAAAATATACTAAATAAATAAAATAAAATTTTGTTTAATTTTTAGGAAAGACAGCAACTCATGCTATTGTTTATGCACAGTTAATCACTCCAGATAATATTAATCATGGTTTACATCCTTTTATTGTACCAGTCCGAAATCCGAAAACATTTTTGACTTATCCTGGTGTAATAGTTGGAGACATGGGGGAAAAACTTGGACTCAACGGAGTCGATAATGGTTTCATGATTTTTAATCAATATTCTATTCCAAGAATAAATCTCTTGAATAAAAATGCAGATGTTAATAAAGAAGGGAATTATGTTCCTCGTATCAAAGATGAAAGCAAACGTTTTGGTAAGTGATTTCCAGTTCTTTTTTTGCTTTGAGAATTTTTGAAACGATTTTATTTTTTGAATTGAAAGAAAAACTGAATAGTATGTACAAATATTTTTCATCAAAAATTATGATTATTATACCATTAAGCCATATTATACCTCTTTCGAGGTAAGCGCGAATCACTCGATGAGGAAAGGAGTAATGTGGGGAGGGGGTATAGATTTTTAGATTGATCTAGAATTCCCGTGTTGTTTATTTAAATAACACGTTCGTTCCGCAACACTGCTCTGACCCAGGCCGCTGATCAATCTCTCATCATGTAAAGCTCCCCACCTGGACCCATTTGTATTCAAGGTCCTTTCTTTCAGGCGTCATTCACTCCGCTGACACTCTTCCTCATGCATTTATTATAAACTACTTGTCGCCACACTTTCCAGTCTTGATATACTTTTTTAGCTACCTTCACGTCCATACATTTTCTCATGCAAGCTCTTGTGTTTCTACTGCTTCTTATGCTTTTTTGAATTAGGGTCTTATTCACAAATTGCAACCATTCTTTCCGCGGTCTGCCTCTGGGCACACTGCTATTTACTTTACCTTGATCCTTGATACACTTGTTTCGTCAGTCGTTCATCTTTCATTCTCTCAACATGCTCAAACCATCTTAATGAATTTTTTTCACATATGTCAAATATTGTTTCCTCTACACCACATTCTTCGAGAATTATCTTATTACTTACTTTGTCCATTAGTTCTCAATTATATCCCTAACCACAGAGGCACAGACTCTCTCAACCGGTTTTCCGAACGTATCGTGTTCTATATCGCAGTTGTGGTGCCCTACAACTTCACCTCCCAATAATTTCTTAAAAGAGTCTCTTAAAGCGTTTAGTATCCCGTCTGTATAATAGAGCATTTCACCCTTGCTATTTCTCATGCTGCCTAACTCAGTACTACTACTTCCTTTCATACTGATCAACGCCAATTTATTAAACACTTTCTTGCTTTCTTGAAAATCGATTTGCATTTTCTTCTCTTTTTTTGTGTTGATTTTACTTTTCTTTCTTTGACGAGTAGTTTTACTTTCCTCTTTTCGTCTCTGTAATCATTTTTAAGTCTATTTCTCTCCTTATCGCTGAGGCCTGTGATGTTCAATTTTCTGTCATATGCTTGCTGCTTTTCGTGAGCTGCTACTCGGATTTCAGCATTCCACCACGCATCATCAGACATTCTTCCTACAACCGCAGTACCACACACTTCAGTCGCACTCCTTGCAATGACATCCCGGAGCACAGTCGATGCGGCCTCTATATATTTATTTATTGCGGTTTCTGTAGATTCTCAATCTTGATTCGCGTTTGTTTAGTTTTTTTGGTTCCCTTTCTTCTCCATCCCTGACCCAAGTTTATTTTGGAGACTAGACGATAATGATAATTTTATGCCTAAACCAAGTATTTGCAATGAATAAGCCCTCTTCCAAGCATGAGCTAACTAATGTTTCTCCGTTACCATTTGTTCTTGGATCCCCAAAATTACCTAGCGCCCTTTCTGTACCCTGACAGTGGACGCCAACCCATGCATTCATATCTCCTAATAGAATGATTCTTTTACCATGATCGCAATTATTTATTGTATCATTTAAAGTATCCCAGAAGGCGTCTTTGACTTCCCTCGAATCGCTATCAACTGGGGCGTAGCACGCTATGATAAATAATCTTCTGATTCCTACCTTCATTCTAGCCCACAACAATCTGGGAGATACAAAATGATGATCTTTGAGATGCTGTCTTGCTTTTTCATTCAGAATTAAACCGACCCCCTGTCTACCATGTGATTCACTACCTACTCCTGACCATATTTCAAAATCGCCTTTCAAGACCCCATTTCCTATCTTCCTAACGTCGTATCCCTTTTTCTTTGTTTCAGGTACACATAAAATATCTAGCTTTCTTACCTGCATAGTTTCTCGTAATTCTCTTTCCTTAAGATCATTTACCCCTCTAGCTACCTACCTACGACTTTAGTCTTCGTAGGGTGGAGAGTCTAGTTATAACGTCAGTCCCACCAAACTTCGGTTAATGGAGGGGGAGTGTAGGGGCAGAATTGGAACCGAGAAAGTCATAGTTGATTGGTGCTGTACACTGAAAAGATCTTTTTGCCTTCAGCAGTGTAGTATCAAATGGGAGTTCATATGGTCCCATTTGCATATTCACTTCGATTCTGGCGTTGAATTTCTTCAATTTATTGATAGAAATCACTCATCTTTCAGAAACTGTTCCAATATTTCCGGCATTAAATTTCCTCAAAACGGCACTTTTAGTTTCGCGGCTAATCCCTTTTTTATGAGAATTAATTCAATTTGTTAGTAGATAGATAGATAAACGTTTATTTTTCAGCCTGCTGGCCTTAAAAAATTGACTTGCTTACACTTCCACGTTTTACAGAATTTTTTAAAAACTAACCCTTGAAAACTAACATCCATCCATACCTTATCTCTAAGACCGCACGCTCTTATCGCCTTGCCTTCCACGCTTCGCCTCGCCTCGCTCGCATGTCCCTACTTTCTCGCATTGCCAAACTCTGCTTCCGCGGCTAATACCATATACTTATCTACCATTTACAATATTTACAGATTACTTATATCTACTTCCTCTCCTATTTACAATCTTTCCTTCTCCATTCCTCCTCCTCCTTCCTTCTCTTCTTTTCCATATTACCCAACACTCCCTTCACCCATGCTACTGCCCTTTTGTCCCCCCTTTCATGTATCAATACCACCATGTTTATCCCACTCCTTTCCACCTCTACGCACTCCTCCAACCAGTGCTCCTCTCTTGCATCCCCCTTCCCACACAGGTCACACATCCTTTTCTCCGTAGAGAGCCAGAACCTATTAAAACCCTCCATGCACCCACACCTTATCCTCGCTATAAGCTCCTAACTTCCTTTCTGTCCTTTCTCACATAAATATTGCGCTCTCGCCCTTGGCATAATCCACACATAGTTACCGTTAAACCTTGA
Organism: Andricus curvator; assembly: GCA_932195095.1. Classification (NCBI taxonomy): domain Eukaryota; kingdom Metazoa; phylum Arthropoda; class Insecta; order Hymenoptera; family Cynipidae; genus Andricus; species Andricus curvator. The sequence continues at coordinate 88,434 of CAKNYM010042527.1, forward strand.
CTCCCTTATTCTCTCTTCCCCTGCTCTTCTCTCTCTCCATGCCGTTTTTCTCAACCAACGCATATTCACTTCCTTCCTCGTGCATCTTTCTCACTTCATCCATCTGCAGTCCATTCGTTCTAAAATACCTTTCCCTTTAAGTCTCCATCTTCCCACCCCCTCTCCTGTTCTCCTTCTCCCACCAACACTCCCTAACCAACTTACTTCCCACCTCTTCCAAACATTTCTCCTCATATTTACACGCCCGACTCCCCGCTAGAATCCCTACACTCGTTCTGCCTGTCTCCCTCCTGAAAATATAATTAGCGTGTTCCTTGCCAACCCCAGTGTCCACTTTACATACCTCTCCTGTGTCCTATTTACCTCTTCACTTTCCTTCCACCCCCACACCACTACTCCATACAATAGCACACTCATCACTAGTGAGTCAAACAATTTCATTCTCCTTCCAAAATCATCTGCGAATAACTTCTTTCCCAACCCCCACACCTGCCTCATCACCACATTTGCCCTCCTCACTCTCTCTTTTATGTGACCATCCACTCCCCCATTTTTACGAAACAAGAAGCCCAGGTACACAAACTCTTTCACCTCCTGCACCGCCTTTCCCTTCCACTTCCACTCCCCTCCCTTATCCCTTCCACCTCCTTTTCTGAACACCATAACCTTGGACTTTTCCGCATTCAACTCTAGCCTGTTCTTATCCAGGTATCTTCTCAACCTCTTCATCGTCTCCTTAAAGGCCTCCTCGCTTCTTGCCAGTTTACGTTATGTCATCTGCATACGCTAGTGACCAAATTCTAAGCCCTCCTATCCTGAGTTCTCCTACCACCACGGCCGCCAGCTTACTTTCCATATCCGCAATTAAAATCGCAAAAAGCGTTGGGCTAAGACACCCTTGGACACCCTTGCCTTAACCCCCTATCCATCCAGATTCCCTCCGAAATCCCCTCCCCTACTTTTACCTTCTCTTTGGTTTCTTCATATATCTCTCTTGCCCTCTCGAACAGGTCTCTCTCCACTCCCCTATCCTCCATCGCCTCCCACAACCTCCCCCTATCCACCGAAGGAAACGCGCCTTTGAGATCCACAAAAAACGCGTACACTCCCGACCCCTTCTTCGCTAATTCTCTATCCACCACGTGCTGCAGAACGTAGATATTGTCTATAGTACTCCTACCCGCCCTAAAGCCCGCCTGCGTCTCCGGCAATATTCCTTTCCCCTCAACATCCTTCCGCAGCCGTCTCTGCCATCACCATCGCGTATACTTTATTTGCCGTATTCATTAGCGCAATCCCTCTATAATTTTCCTGTCTACCAATTTTCCTTTGTTATACAGTGACACTATTAACCCTTCTCTCGACCCTCCTGGGAATCCCTCCCCCTCCATACTTCCTTCACTACCTCCTTCAGCCTCTCCCTAACCTCTTGTGTACTGACAGCCATGCTTCGTTCTCTACCCCGTCCAGCCCTGCTGCTTTTGACCTTCTTAACTTCCTTATCTGTTTCTCTATCTCCTCGTCATTCAACTCCTCCATCTCTGCCTCTCCCGTTCTCCTACTCCCACCATCCCTTCTCCTTGAATCTGAGCCCTGAAATGATTCTTTAAAAAACTCCCTTCACTCCTCACTCCTCACTCCCTATCTTTTCGCTTACCCCGACTCTACGCTTCCTAAACCTATTTATTATCTTCCAGACGTCCCCTTCTGTCTTAACATTTTCTAACTCCTCTTCTAGATCTTTCTCCTTTTTCTGTTCTTTCTTCTTACACATCAATCTAAACCCCTTCCTTATTTCTACGTACTTCTCCCTTTTCGCATTACCCTCTTTCCACTTCTTGTACTTCCTTTTCACCTTCCTTTTCATCTTTTTAATTCCCTATCCCACTACGGCTTCACCATTCCTTTCTTCTACTTTATAAATACCTTCTTTTTCACACACCCTTTCACCTTATGTTTCAGATCCTCCCATATCTCTTCCACCGACTCCCCTTCAAAGCCTCCCTTGTCCAGGTCACCCTCTCCCCAATCGAGACTTCTTGTCCACCTTGCCTTCCGCCACCCTCCCCTCTTATCCACAGTCTTAATAGCTGATGTTCCGATTCCACCCTTCACTCTACTGCGAATTTGTCGGTCTCCTCCCATCCCTGCATATTCATGACCACATAGTCTATCAGCGATACCCTCACCTTACTTACATATGTATATTCTCCCTCTTCGTCCCCAGTTGCCATACCATTCGCCACCGCCCAGCCTCTATCCTCCATCCAGTCCCTTAGAATCTGCCCCTCCTTATTTATTATCTTATCCTTCGATTTCCTCTCTAAGCTCTCCTCTTCCCTTCTCATTCTCGCATTAAAGTCCCCACCCAGCACCACCATACCCTCCTCTCTTTCGACTAGCAAGTCTTCCACCCTCTCTTTAATTCTTTCCATCCCATCCTTAATATACACTGTCACAAACTTACGCGTTACCCCTCCTATCTTTACTTTCCTCATTTGCACCCCTCCCCCTCTTCCTCTCTATGAACTTTTTCCTCTAATCCATCTCTAACCCTCGTTATAATTCCCCCACTAGCCCTTCCTTTCTTCTTCACTCTGAACGCCTCCTGGAGTCTCCACCTATACCCCCTTGGCAGCTTTGGCTCTATTCTATCCCATTCCTTTCTTTCTACCCACGTCTCAACCAGTCCCACAACATTAAATTCCTAGATATACCTCCAGAACTTCTCATCCTTCTTCTTTACCTTTGCTACGTTCCCGTACAGCACCTTCACTACCCATTTGCCCATTCACTTTGATTTTGGCGTTGAATTTCTTCAATTTATTGATAGAAATTACTCATCTTTCAGAAACTGTTCCAACATTTCCGGCATTAAATTTCCTCAAAACGTCACTTTTAGTTTCGCGGCTAATCCCTTTTTTTATGAGAATTAATTCAATTTGTTCGTATATGGAAACATATTTTAAGCACAATCGCACGAAAAAGAAATTTATATTGACTTTTTCGACAGTGAAAATGTGACACGTACTTTTCAAACAGATACGACTAACTGTTACATAAATCAAAATTCTACATTTTCAATTCCAAAATCCAAGAAATACAAGTTGTACAAGACGAAAGAAAGTAATAAGAAAGTCATTTGTACTAATTCCGTTTGGGATTTAACAAGAATACCTCCCTCCCACAAATAATTAAAAGCAGACAATTTTTAATGATACCATTAAAAATTATATATTATTATACCATTAAGCCCTTTCGTGGTAATATTTTTCCATGATTTGGAACCGAAATATCCAAGAGCACCTGAACTTTTCAAAAGTTGGTGTTTTTTGAACCACCCTAATTCTCATGTTATTTATTTAAATAACACGTTCGTTCCGCAAGACTGCTCCCACCCAGGTTGCTGATCAATCTCTCTAGCGATCACCCCAAGTGAAGAGCCTCACAAAGTATTCATGTGAGGTTCCCCACTGGGGCCCATTAGTATCCAAGGTCTTTTGTTTCAGGCGTCATTCACCCTACTGACTCTATGGCTTCTTATGTCTCTTCGAATTAGGGTCTCATTCACACATTCTAACCATTCTATCGACTGTCTGCCTTTGGGCACACTGCCATTTACTTTACCTTGATACACTTGTTTCGTTAGTTATAGTAGAAAAATGAAATTTTCTTGTACAGTTTATTGATTTTCAATGCCAGGAAAAGGCGGTACCTTTTTAGAGCATTATCAAAAAAAAAAAAAAGTTAAATATTCTAATTGGCAGGTGCATCTTTGGGAGCTTTATCAAGTGGACGAGTTGGAATCACAGGGCTTTGTTCAATCTATCTCACAACTGCGTTGGTCATAGCAATTCGATATTGTGCCAGCAGGAAACAATTTGGGTCTTCTACAACTGAAGAATGGCCTGTGATTGAATATCAGGTTCAGGTAAAAGGCTTCAATTATTTTATATATATTTATATATATATATATTTACTTCCCCCTCTCATAATCCCCATACTCTTAATTCCCTTCCCATTACTTCCCCTAATATCCCTGCCCTTACTTTCCCATTCACTTTCCCTCCTTTCCCCTATTGATCCCTCTTGTACTTCCCCTATCCTCAATTTCCATAGTTCCCCTCCCCACAGCACCTTCCATTCCCTACATTCTCAACCCTTTACTTCCCTTCTTACCCTCTCCTACTTACTTAAACTTCCCTATCATCCCTCCTCTCACTTCTTCTACGAACGTCCCTTCACTTCTACTAGATCTTCTCCCCACCCTTCCACTACTATCCCACCCCCAATCCCTAACCCCCCTAGCCCACCCTTCCTCGAAGTCCCCTCCCCTCATTTCCCCTCCCAGGAAAAAAAATTAGAACGAATTTTGGCAACTCCTTTCATAAACTTACCAATTGAATTTCAAATCAGGCAAAATTTCAAGAAAGTCTGGATCATAGTGACAGAATAATTTTCTATTTAGAGGTATATAATTCTAGATTAAAAATAAAGAGTTTTTCATATTTTGCCCACTAATTTATTTTTTATTTTGAGTTTTTACAATTATTTAACGATTACCTGCGGAATTTCAAAAACCTTACAGAAATTTTTTTTTTGAAAATGCGGTATTTTCAGAACAATCGTAGATATTCGAGATTTTCTTTTTTTTCAAGTACTTCGTTTTTCCATTTTCCAAAAACCGAGCTTTTTCTATTTAAAACCCCATGTTACTTTCACAAGCCCGGGGCATGGGTTACGGTTGACCGTTGTGAAAAAAATGCAGAATTTCTTTTTCCGCAAAACAAGCAAATTGGAGGGGATCGTTTACCAAAAATCGAAAGTCGAATTTTTGAACCACCCTATTCTGACACTCTAAGCTGAACCTCTTTGCCTGATTTGAAATGGAATTGTTCACTAATAAAACATTAACTTTTGGTATAAAAATTTGCTTCAATTTCTTAACGAGGGGTTGACAACTCGACCGATCGGGTGTACAATTACTTCTGACTTCAAGAAACTTCAGGAGAATTCAAGTGACTTCAAATGAATTCAGGTGATTTCAAATGACTTCACGTGACTTCAGGTGAATTCAAATGAATTCAGATATTTCAGGGGATCTCAAGTGACTTCAAGAGAATTCAAGTGATTTCAAGTGAATTTAGGCGATTTCGAATGACTTCACGTGACTTCAGGTGAATTCAAATTATTTCAGATCTTTTAGGAGATTTCAAGTGACTTCAGGAGAATTTAAGTGATTTCAAGTGAATTCAGGTGATTTCAAATTACTTCACGTGACTTCAGGTGAATTCAAATGAATTCAGATATTTCAGGAGATTTTAAGACACTTCAGGTGAATTCAAGTGACTTCCAATGAATTCAGATGATTTCAAATTACTTCGCGTGACTGTAGATGAATTCAAATGACTTCAGATATTTCAGGAGATTTTAAGTGACGTCAGGAGAATTTAAGTGACTTCAAATAAGTTCAGGTGATTTCAAATGACTTCACGCGACTTCAGGTGAATTCAAATGACTTCAGATATTGCAGGAGATTTCAAGTGACTTCAAATGAATTCAGATGATTTCAAATGACTTCACGTGACTTCAGGTGAATTCAAATGATTTCAGATATTTCAGGAGATTTAAAGTGACGTCAGAAGAATTCAAGTGACTTAAAATTAATTCAGGTGATTTTAAGTGACTTCACGTGACTTCCGATAAATTCAAATGTTTTAAGATATTTCAGGAGATTTCAAGTGACTTCAGGAGAATTCAAGTGATTTTAAATGAATTCAGGTAATACTGGTTTAAAAAAAATGTCTGTAAATTTATGAGAACTTGCAGGTAACTTTCGAATTATTGTATAAAATAAAATAAAAATTTGATGAAACTATGAAATTCGTGTTCGTTTATTTTCTCCATAGATCAAATGTAATATATATATTATAAGTAATTTTATTATACTTGAAATTATAAGTTCAGGTGATTTCAAATGACTTCACGCGATTTCAGGTGAATTCAAATGACTTCAGATATTGCAGGAGTTTTCAAGTGACTTCAAATGATTTCAGATGATTTCAAATGACTTCACGTGACTTCAGGTGAATTCAAATGATTTCAGATATTTCAGGAGATTTGAATTTCAAATTTCAAATTTCTGAGGTAATTTCAAGTGAATTCAGATGAATTCACGTGACTACATGTGACTTCAAGTGAATTCAAGTGAATTTCAGATATTTCAGGAGATTTCATTGCAAGTGTACACCTGACTTCACGAGTTATCAACCCCTCGTTTCTCAATAAATATTGCCACTGTCAAACAAATTTTTACAAATATGATTTTTTCACAGCAAGGACGACTTATACCTCATTTAGCAGCTGCATATGCCTTCACGATATTTTTCTCCTGGTTTACAAAAATTGCAAACGATTTTTCGAACAGTTTAATAGGTGGAGATGATCGAGAAAGCCTTAGTTTTTTGGGAATGGAAATTCATGCATTGTCATCAGCTGCAAAACCTCTTTGTTCCTGGACTGCACGAGATGGTATTCAGGATTGTCGAGAAGCCTGTGGAGGTCATGGATATCTAAAAGGTTGAAAAATAAGACAAACATTGAAAAAAATAATATATTTAGTTTTTTTCATGATTTTTAAGTAAGTTTTAGTTCGAAATTGTTAAGAATTGTTAAAATATTTGCATTAACAATTTCAAGCTATTTTTCGTTGTTGAAATTTTAGGGAAAGAAATATCAATTTTTAATTTCTTTATGTAAAAAACAAAATTTATTTGTAATTTCAAAACCTGTTCTTCGGGAGATGTTTTTTCTTTAAATCATAAATACACTTTGATATGTTTTGAAGGGCATCATAAATTTTGTCCAAATTTATACCTGTAAAAATTCGACCTTCGATTTTTTTTATCGATCCCCCCTCCACCAACCCAATTTTTTTCTTTTTCCGAAAAAGAAATTCCGTAATTTGGTTTAACGTTAACCCGTGCCCTCGGGCTTTTGAAATTAAACTGGGATTTTAAATGGGAAAAGCTCGATTTTCAAAAAAATGGAAAATGATTTTATAGTGTCCGGAAACTGCCCAAAAAAATGCAAAATAGCAGTTATCTATCAAATTCATGATAAAGACGGTATTTTTCGGAATTTTTTCAAGATGAATTATTTTTAGTCGGTAAGTGACAAATTTCCAAGTTTTTCAAAAAGGATTTAAAATTGTTTAAACAATTATTATTTGTTTAAACAATTTTTGTTCGCGTTGAAATCGTGAAAAGTAATTATTTTTCGGGATAAATTGTACAAAGTTGATAAATGGCAAGAGTAGTACTTCTTGTTTAACATATTTAGTAATTATTTAAACAATTTTCATTTGTTTAAATAATTTTTTCTCACTAATATCGTAAAAAGTTATTATTTTCTGAAAATAATGACACAATTAAAGAATGTTAGGAGTAATATATTTTCAATGAACATTTGGTAATTATTTGAAAAAAAAATTAATTTCTTCAAAGAATTTGCATCTGTTTACACAATCTTTTCCCTGAAAATCGTGATAAGTTATTCTTTTCTGCAATTAGTGACACAATTAGAGAATAACTTTTCACAATTTACAGGGAAAAAATGGTTTAAACAAATGAAAATTGTTTCAATAATAACCAAATATATTAAACAAGAAATAATACTTTTGACATTTATCAACTTTGTATAATTTATCCCAAAAAATAATTTTTTTCACGATTTAAACGCAAATTTTTTTTTAACAAATAATAATTGTTCAAACCATTGAAAATCATTTTAAAAATGCTTGGAAACTTTCACACATCGATTAAAAATAATTTTTCTTGAAAAATTTCAAAAAAATACCGTCTCTATTATGAAATTGATAGAAAACTGCTATTTTGCATTTTTAGGGCATTTTCCAGGCACAATAAAAGGGTATTGGGTATTTCACAAAAAGTTTATAACAAGTGCTTTTTCCCATTTTTTTGAAAATTGATATTTTCCCATTTAAAACCCCATGTTAATTTTAAAAGACCGGGGGCACGCGTTAACGTTGAAAACGTTACGGAATAATATTGGCCGATTCGGAAACAAAAAATTTCAAAGAAAATCTGATAAAATTTCAAAGAAAGTCGTCGATCCTGAATTTTTATATATTTTTCAATTTTTTTATAAACAAACAAACATGACGAAAAAGTGGCAATTTTTTCTATATTAGGAATAATATATATATTTATATATTTATATATTCAATAATAGGAAAATTAAAGTAATGGTCTACGTTTCATAGATTTACATTGAATAAAGTTATTACATCATGATACAATAACCAAAACATTTTTTATAAACAAATTATTTGTTGAAAATGTGTTTTCTATCATTTTCAATCATTTTACGTTTTGTTAAGTTGTATTGCTAAAATTTTTGATGGAAACAATATTAAAATGAGGAAAATTTCTCTCAAGATTATTCTTGAGAATATTATAAACAAATTTAATAAACAAATTCATGATTCGGGCATTTGCCGACGGAAAAATTAGTTTTTTTCTATGCCAGTCCTGTTATTTAAGAACTTTATAATAATTTTAGCAACATTCATATGTAGTTGATAAATTTTATGTTTTTTTAAACAAGTTTAATAAACAAGCGCATCATTCAGGCATTTGTCGTCGACAAAACTCGTTTTTCTCAATGTCAGTCCTTTTAATTGGGAACTTCACTATAATTTTAGCAAAATTCATAAGTTGAATAATTTTATGCCTTCTTCAAACAAATTTAATAAACAAATGCATTATTCGGGCATTATTCGAGAAAAAAAAAATTGTTTTTTCAATCTTAGCCCTTTTAGCTTTAGTTTTGTTATTATTTTCATTTTCATAATAAGGCCCAAATAAATTTTTATTATTAAATTTGTTTAAAAAAATCATGCAATTTATTAATTATGAGCGCTGATGAAAGTATCATAGACTTCCCAATCAAAAGGACTGACATTGAGAAAAAAAAGAATTTCTTCATCGACAAATGCCCGAATAGTGCATATTTTAACTAAATTTGTTTTTCAAAAAATATTAAAGCAATCAACAAATTATGAATGTTGCTGAAATTATGATGAAGTTTCCAATTATAAGGACTGACATCAAAAGAAACGAATTTTTCCGTTGATGAATGCGCGAATAATGCATTTTTTATTTACATTTGTTTAAAAAAAAATAATAATCAACTGATTAGGAATGTTGCTGAGATTATCGTAAAGTTCCCAATTAAAAAAACTGACATCGAAAAAAAAAGAGTTTTTCCGTCAACGAGTGCCTAAATAATGCATTTGTTTATTAAATTTGTTTAGAATATTAACAGGAATAATTTTAAGGAAAATTTTCTTCATTCTTATGTTGTTTTCATCAAAATTTCTTGCAATATATCTTAGAAAAACGTGAAATTATTGAAAACTATACAAAACACATTTTCAATAAATAATTTGTTTAATAAAATTTTTTTTTATTGTATTACGATGAAATATCCTTAAAAAATGTAAATCTATGTAACTTAAGCAATAACAAAATTTTTTCTAATATTGTCGATCACCAGGAACGTCAAATAGAAAAAAATTGCCATTTTTTTCGCCATATTTGTTTATTTATAAAAAAATTCGAAAACTAAATGAAAAATCAGGCTCGAAATCTTTTTTTGAAATCAGTCAATATTTGTGGGCTGTACGTTATTTTGAACCAAAAAGTCATCTTTTCCCCACAGTGCGGTGGTCGATCGAAAACTTCAAAGACGTTTTTCTCAAAAACGGAAAAAAGCACTGCCAAAATTTATGATCTTGTTGAAAAAAATATCTTACGAAGAACAGGTTTCAAATGACAAATAATTTTTTTTCAAATAAACAAATGAAAAAAATTAACATTTTTTATTTTTTATTTTTCTTCGAAAGATCCTAAAAAATTACAAATAAAAACGTTCTAAAACATTTTTCTCTATTGTTATTAGCAACTGTGTTATGATAAAAAAGTTAGCTCGAAATTTTTTATGCAAATATATGAAAAAATTCAAACAATTTGAATGACAACTTGGCACATTTAGTCAGTACTCCAAACACTATTTACTATTTACAATAATAAATATTTACAATATTTACTATTTATACATGACTCTCTCGCGAAATGCCCATAAGGGAAGATTTTGATAAAACTGAACATTAATTAACATTATAAAAATAATAATACTATTATTATATAATTTTTTTTATATTTCAGAATCTCGATTAGGAGAGCTCAGATCAGAAAACGATGCAAATTGTACTTATGAAGGAGAAAATAACGTCCTGGTTCAACAAACAAGTAATTGGTTGTTAACACAATGGGCTAACGTTTTAAATGGAAAGCAAATAATTTCTCCTCTTGGATCAGCAAAATTTTTGGAAGAAGCAGAAAATATTCTTTCCCTGAAATTTAACTGCAAAACTATGGAGCAAACTTTGCAACCTGAAAGTATAAAAAAATAATTTAGTGTTCGGGAATAAGTTTTAAAATTTGGTTGGAAACTTAAAAAAATTTTAACTATTCTTTCAAAAAATCGGTTAAAAATTAAATTTTGAAGACTTACTCCCAGGTTTTAAAACTTTAATGAATATAATTATTAAATATTTACAATATTTACTATTTATACATGACTCTCTCGCGAAATGCCCATAAGGGAAGATTTTGATAAAACTGAACATTAATTAACATTACTAAAAAGTACTATTACTAAAAAGTAACATTACAAAAGTAGTTAATTATTAAAAATAACCTTAAATTAGGCTTTTAAATAACATTCTTTTAGATTTGCTTCTGACTTACAAATGGCTGATTTGTTACTATCTGAAAAAAACATACGAACGAGTGGATAATTTGAGAAAGAATGGAGGGACTAATTTCACAGTGAGAAATGATTCGCAAACATATTTCGCTAAAACACTTTCTTTAATTTACGCAGAGGTAATGTATTTTCCAATTTTCAATTTAGGAGCACTCAACTCCCGATATAGGGACCCCCGGTTAACGATATCCTTAGAACTGATGGTCGCACTCTCGGCGCGTTTGTTGCATCCGGTTGCGTCATGCGTCCAAATCCAACAGAAATGATTCCCCCGATTTAGACTGAAGGCCACTGAAAGCCATGCACGAAACCAGTCTTATATCGGGAGTTGAGTGTAGTTATTTTCAGTGGGGTAGTCATAAAAAAATTGGCCTGGCAGTACTTTCATATAAATTTTGACTTACGATGGTCTTTAACTTAGGAAATTACCTGAAACTTACAACAAATATTTTGAAATTTACCGAAAATTTCTTAAAGTTAGCAGAAAAATGATCAAAGTTATTGCAAAGTTCCGGGAAATTTATGGTAATTAATTAATATTTATATCAATAGTTTCAACTAAAAATGATAAGTGTTAAACTAAAAATGTAATAGTTACATTTCCTGCTTAAAAAATTAACTTAAAAAAACAAGAATTTCCGACCAGTTAAATTTAACCAAAAAAGACGAATTTTCAACAAAATAGTTGGATCCACAACCAAAAAGATGAATTTTCAAAAATTAAAATTAAGTTTCTACTCAAAAAGAAGAATTTCATACAAAATACATGAATTTTCCATAAAGCAGTTAAATTTTCCACCCGACACTATGAAATTTCAACAAAAAAGTTCATTTTCTACCAAGTAGTTAATTTTTCAAATAAAAAGTTTAATATTTAACCAAATAGTTGAATTTTCAACTAAAAATGATAAGTGTTCAACTAAAAATGTAATAGTTACATTTTCCGTTTAAAAAATTAACTTAAAAAAACAAGAATTTCCGACCAGTTAAATTTAACCAAAAAAGACGCATTTTCAACAAAATAGTTGGATCCACAACCAAAAAGATGAATTTTCAATAATTAAGATTAAGTTTCTACTCAAAAAGAAGAATTTTATACAAGTAGTTAATTTTTCAAATAAAAAGTTTAATATTTAACTAAATAGTTGAATTTTCAACTAAAAATGATAAGTGTTCAACTAAAAATGTAATAGTTACATTTTCCGTTCAAAAAATTAACTTAAAAAAGCAAGCATTTCCGACCAGTTAAATTTAACCAAAAAAGACGAATTTTCAACAAAAAAGATGAATTTTTCACCAAACTGTAGATTTTCCACACAAAAAATGAATTTTCAACAAAAAGATAGTTTTCTACCAATTAGTTAATATTTCAAATAAATAGTTTAATTTTCAACCAAATAATTGCATTTTTACCAAAAAGATGATATCTACGAAGAGATGATTTTTCAAACAAAAAAGACGTACTCTCTACAAAACATTAAAATTTTCAACCCAAAAATGAGAATTTTTAACAAAAAAGTTAATTTTTAACTATATAGTTTAATTTTCTACCAACTTGTTGATTTTTTAAGCCGAAAAGACAAATTTTCTACAAAGCAGTTGAATTTTCAAACCGAAAAGATGAATTCTTAACGTAAACTGTAATACTAGATATTTCAACCAAAAATTATTTTCAACCAAATAGTTGAATTTTCATATAAAAAAGATCAAATTACAATTAAAAAAAGAATTTTCAACCAAAAATTGAATATTTTTATTCTCATTTGAAAAAACTGGTTAAATCCAATCTAAGCATGAATTTTCAAATAAAATTATGAATCTTCACACAAAAATTGATTTTTAACAAAATAGTTTAACTTCCAACCAGGTAGTTCAATTTTCGAACAAAAAAGATGAATTTTCAACGAAAAGTGTAATTGATGATATTTAAATCAAAAACGATTTTGATTTAAATCAAAAATAGTTGAATGCAATAAAAAATACGAATTTTTGACAAAATTGTTAAATTTTAAACCAAAGGAATGAATGTTCAACTGGAAATATAATATTTCAATTTTCAGTTTAAAAAAATTAATTTTGAACCAAAAGAGAAACAAATTTTTAACAAAAGTAGTTGCATTTTCAACAATATAATTAAATTTTCAACCAAATAGGAGCATTTTTAACCAAAACAAAAATTTAAACGAAAAATCAAGAAAGAGGGTAAATTTCTTGAAAACGGGAGAAAAGAGAGATATTCTTTGAAAAGGGGAAAAGGAAGAAAAAAGAGATAGAATTTTCAAAATTGAAAACCAAAAAGGACTCTATTTGGCAGTTTCAACAACGTTTTGGTGGATAGATAATGAAGTAAGTTCGAAAAAATAGTGAGTATCGATTTTTTCAAAAATGCCGACTTCAAAGGAAAAAGTTTCATATAAAAGTCGTTGAAACTGTCAATTTATGTTCTTGTTTATTTTTTTATGATACCATAAAATTGTATTGCTGAAAAAAAATCTCGAAAATAAGGCAAGATAGAAAAAAGTTTCAAGATACATTTTTCTGGAATTTTTTTAGAGAAACAAATTCATTTCTTTGACTTTTTTCGTATCTTGTGTCGTTTTGGGAAATAAAAAAAAAAGGAAATTCCGAATTATAATATAATCTATGATCCACTGCAATAAATATATTTTTATAACTTATTGCTGACATAAATTAGGTTCCATACTGTCTGAAAATTAAATTCTTAATGCTGTATAAATTGCCCTTTTACTGCTAACTAAAACAATTTTTCCCACGACAAAAAATGCGGATTGGCGTCGCCAGACCTTCAAAAAAAGTACCCTGGCGGCGCCACGACCCGCCAGGCCTCGACTACACCATTGAGTATTTTTATACTTCATTAATTGAAAATCTTGTAGATTTTGTAATAATCATTTTCTTTAGTTCTTTTGAGAAAATATTAAATTTACAAAAAAAAAAAATATGAAAGACATTTTTTTTTAAATAGCACGCGGTCGTTCAAAGATTTATTGAAACGATTAAACAACCAAATTTCGAAGACTCTGAAAGAAAAGTATTGTCAAAATTATGTTCATTATATGCTGCCTGGTCTCTGGAACGAAGATTAGGAGATTTTTATGCTGGTGGATTTGCAGCTCCTGATTCTCAAATGGACATTTTTCTTCGTGAAGGAATAATATTAATGAGTAAAAATTTGGTAAACGAAGCTGTGTCTTTAGTAGACGTTTATGCGCCACCAGATTTTGTTTTAAATTCTCCTCTTGGAATGTCCGACGGCGAGGTAAATCCCAAAAAATATGCAATATTTGTTTTCTATTTATGAAAAATTTATATTTTAATCGACAATAAATTATTAATATTTATTTTTTTCAGATATATAAACACCTGGAGGATACTCTCCTGAAGAATCCTGAAAATTTAAAACGCGTTTCCTGGTGGAAAGAAATCCGAAAATCTAAATTATGATGCAGGAGCTAGTTTTTTTTAATCGATACAACGGTACTTTAAAAAAGCATAATTTAATTTTTTTTTAATAATTTAAAATTTTCTTGAGTTTCATTTATTTTTACATTCCTATGGAGGACAGAAAATTCTTCTTAATTAAAAAAAAATTTAATCTATCCTTTTCTAAAAGATAATTCCTATTTAATTCACGCCTGTTTTCGGAAAAACTGCTTAACTTGTGGTTCACGAATTTTTATGTACATGGCATTTGGAAGTTTTTCTGTAATTCCAATTTCGATTCCTGGGTCTTGTCAATTTTTTTTCTGAGGGATATCGATTTCGAATTCCAGAATTTCTTATTTTGGGTCGACCCTATTGTTTATCTGAAGAAATTTCTTTGTAAATTGATTGCAGTTGTAATTATAAATGTCTAATAAATATTGTAATTATTTTTTCATTATTTGGCTATGTTATTATTTGATTTTTGTTTCACTGTACAAAATTCAAAGTTAATTTTTTCCATCATTCTGTAAAAAAAATATCGATAAAAACAAAGTTTGGGCACAATTTTTAAATTACTACTTCCCGCAAAATCATATATCATTTTTTAAGTTTATCTGGTTAAGCCAAGATATTTTGAAAACATTCCAAAGGATTTCAGAGAATTTACAATATTTCCAACTGTTTCAAAGAATTTCAGTAATTTTAACGGATTTTAAAAGCTCTAAATAAAGTATTTTAATGAATTTTTGAGGATCTCAAAGGATTTCATATAACTTCAAATATTTCAAGGGATTTTCCAGAATATCCTCAGATTTTATGAAATTTCACGGGAATTCAAGATATTTTAGAATATTTTAATGAAATTTCAAAGAAATTATTCTCAAGATTTGAGGGATTTCAAAGAATTTCAAAGATTTGAAGAGATTTGAAAATATTTCAAGGTATTTCCAAAGATTTTATAAAATGGAAAAGATTTTTAAGAATTTTATAGATTTTAAGATATATTAAAAGATTCCAAGGGATTTCGAAAGATTTCAACAATTTGAAAAGTTTTCAAAGGATTTTGAAGATTGTGGGGTATTTAAAAGATTTTCAGGAATTTTTATTAGCTTCAAAAACATAGGAATTTCGAAGGATTTTAATCATTTGAAGAGATTTTCAAAGATTTCAAGGTGTTTCCCTAAATTAAAAATATTTCAGGATGTTTTAAAAGATTCCTAAAAATTGTTAAAGACTTGCATTGATTTCAGTAATTTAATGAGATTTTAATTCTTTAAAGAGATTTCAAACGATTTTTAAGATTTGAGTGTATGTTAAAAGATTCCAAGAAATGTCCAAGGATTTTAAAATAATTTTTAGGATTCAAAAGAATTTTTAAGATTTTAAGATATTTTAAAAGATTACAAGAGATTTCAATAGATTTGAAAGATTCCAGGATATTTTAAAAGGTTCATAGAGATTGTTAGGGACTTCAATAGATTTCAATAATTTGAAGATTTTTCAAAGGATTTTACATATTTTAGGATATTTTTAAAAATTCCAAGGAATTTATCAGAGCTTCACAAAATAAAAGAAATTTCTAATCATTTTATTACTTTGAAGAGATTTTTTAATATTTCAAGGTATTTTCAAAATTTTTAGAGATTTTAGGATATTTTGAAAGATTCCTAGGGATTTCAATAGATTTCAAGAATTTAAAGAGATTTCAAAGGATATTTTAAAAGATTCGAAGGTACATCAATAGATTTAATGAATTTGAAAAGATTTCAAATGATTTTCAAATATTTCAATTTATTTCCAAAGATTTGAAAGATTTCAGAATGTTTTAAAACGTTCTTAGAGATTTCAAGATATTTTAAAAGACTTCGAGGGATTTTAATAGACTTTAAGAATTCAAAGAGATTTCATAATTCATTCACCTGATCAGAATAAGGAATATTTAATATAAATCGCCCATCACACGGAAAAAATGGATGCTCAAAGTTCGAGGGTCAAAATTTAGAGAGCCAGTCCGTTCTTCTAGATGGTCTAAAGAGCCTTTCAGAATTTTTTCGACATAGAGAGGCTCTCATTTTATGGCCAGTCTGAGTGTCCTAAGAAGGTCAGATTCACTATTAGGGATAATCGAAGTATCCTTTCGGAATGGTCAATACGATCATCTTCTTTTCACTCATTTCGACCATCCACGGAAGACCAAATGACCCATCGCGGTAGGCCAACCTGATTAGTTACCGTTGGCGTGTTTATTTAAAATGAATAAATGTGTAAGTCAAATGTTCACTACAAATAATAAATGTAAATTGCATAAGAATATTAGGAATGATTGTAAATTCATATTTAAGATGAAAAATATATTCCTTTCTTTAAAGTTAAAATCTATCATTTAATTTTAAGGAAAAAATCTAATAAATAATTTAAATTTTACTTTACAAGTCCTTCTTGTGAGAAAATAATTATTTTTAATAACTTTACTCTTTAATGCATAGAATTCTTGAAAACAAAACAAGAATTCAACGATCAAATTTGGACAAACACAACAAAATGCTCCTATTGCAATTCCTAAAAACAAAAAAATTTGTTTCTTTGCACAAAAATAAAAAAGAGGAAAGAAAAATGAGAAGGCAACCAACCACATCCCCTTCCTTCTCTTTTTTATTTCTTTCGTCTTTTTTTTTTTTTTATTATTATCAAATCACAATATGAAAGCATGCACAATATTTACCAACGTTTCGGTGCTCACACAGCACCCTTATCAAGGCAAGAAAAATTAGAGCAGGTAGGAACAGCGACGAAATAACGACGCTATCACTTCGATACCTGACAACTGAATGTGGGTCAAAAGACCGAAACGTTGGTAAATATTGTGCATGCTTTCATATTGTGATTTGATAATAATAAAAAAAAAAAGACGAAAGAAATAAAAAAGAGAAGGAAGGGGATGTGGTTGGTTGCCTTCTCATTTTTCTTTCCTCTTTTTTATTTTTGTGCAAAGAAACAAATTTTTTTGTTTTTAGGAATTGCAATAGGAGCATTTTGTTGTGTTTGTCCAAATTTGATCGTTGAATTCTTGTTTTGTTTTCAAGAATTCTATACATTAACTTGATTATTGGACGTTAAATGGGATTTTGAATTTGATTTTAATCTAATTTAAAATTCTTAAATTTCAACTTTACTCTTATTATTTGCTGTTTAAAATTGCTTTTTACATTTCATCATTTCAAATAAGCGCGCCAACCTCAGCCAATCCGGTTGTCGACGCGATGGATGCAGTGTGAAAGGATACGAGAGTTGGGAGCACCGTGGTTCAGAGCAATTTCGGAGTGAGTGGATGTCATTGAGCCGGTCAGCGTCACATTTGATGCTTCCAAGGGATTTAGGATAAAAGCGTAACTGGACGTTCAGCTATCAATTTCTTGTCAACGTGTCGTTTCAAACTGAAAACGTGCAAAAAATTTCAGGTTTTATAGGTTCCACTTAATTTTATAATTTCCAGTATCTTATAAGAGAGAGACTGGAATAAGTAGGAAAAGGACAACAAATACAGAAAATGTAGGATAATCAAATCGACCCCCTAAGATGGCCAGGTCGACTGTCCGAGGAGATGAAGTCGACTGTCTGATATGACCAAATCGACCCTCTATGATGAGCGATTCGCCCTTTATAATGATCAATTCCGCCATCTCTGATGATCGGTTCGACTCTCTATGACGCATGAGTCGACGGTCCTAGATGACCAAGTCGACACTCTGAGATGATCGATTTGAACCTCTTGTTTTAACCTTCTAGAGATAGTCGCTTTAGCCATCTTCAAGGGCTGTCTTATAGTTGACCCTGCAATATAGTCTGTCTGCACATCTAGATGGCCAAAATGACCTTCCATTTTTCTCCGTGCAGGTGCGCGCTTGGTTGTCGCTGTAAAGTGCTGCACACAAGGGTTTTCCGCGTCGAGTGTTCCTTTACCTTTACTGTCGAACACCTGTTCAACTTTCAAGAGCCTCTCAACTTGATTGTGCAATTGCTGATTAGGAATTAGATGACACGTGGTTCTGTTGTCCTTGGAAGCGTTCATAGGTTACAGTTTACCCACCAGAATCCATCCTTATAAAGTCCTTAGCAGGCACGAACCGTTTGGACGAAGGCTAATCTGCCCAATGCATAACAAATCCCAGAATAATCCAGCCCCAAGAAGAATATCAATGTGAGGATTTTTAACTGTGGGATCGGCTAATTTAATATAAGACGGAATGACGATTCCATCCAAGTCTCGTTGTGCAATTGGTACGTAGTTAGTAATACGACTAGTGACTAAATATCGCAAAGAAGTTTGATATCCACCAAGTTTAGATTTGATGACAGCGCAAGTAAGTAAGTAAGTATACCATTAAGCCATTTCCCTTTCAGGGTAGGCGTGACACTACCCGATTCAGGTAGTGTTTCTAGGTGGATAGTTTCTTGTAGTGAATAACTACTACAAGTGTGGGCTCACCACACCCACGATGGGCCAACAGCACGCAGTATTCTCGAATGGTCACCCATCCAAGTACTAACCGCGCCAAACGCTGCTTAACTTCAGTGATCTGACGAGAACTGGTTTTTTCAGCGTGGTATGGCCGTTGGCAAGTTATGTAATTTAAGTTCGATCGGCTTGACTCCTGAAAATGGCATGTCAACCGTGGAAGTTGGAAGGTCCAGTTTACGGCACAAATCCTGAGTTATCAAGAGAGGTTGTCATCCCGTGTCTAACAATGCTCTACATTGAGTAACTTTTCTTTTCGGTCTTGAATATAAACAATTTCGGTAGATAATATCACGTACGGGTCTTCATCATCATGGTTGTTTTGCGAGGATCCTACATGCAGGCGTAATTAATTAGCAAAATCTCTTTCCGAAAAAGTCGCGTTCTTCTTCTTCTTCTTGCTCTCGTAGTTCCTCAATGTTAGTATCTGGAAGTAATTCAATTAAAATTTGTACGCGATCAAATTCATCGTAGTTGGGTTCTAATTTCTCTAATTTAAAACAAAGCACACCTACATCCGAGCTACTTTTATCAAAATTATCTGATAGTGTCTCAGGATCCATTTTTCAGTACTAAATGTACAGGAGATATTAGGAAAAGGAAGAATTCAAATTGGAGACTCACCGTTAGTTCTTGTAGTGACGTAGTGCTGAGCAAGTTTGCGACACAGGTCCTACATATGAAATCTATTCTTATAATCCCACATATGAGTTCAAAGATCACACTCACAGTTGCAATTGATTGACTGGGTAGTGCATACATCCACAGTTCACAAACACAACATTCAATTTCAAGTTCAGAGGCAAAGTTTAAAGTCAAATTCAAATAAAGTGTAAATATAATATTGCACTTCACAATTTAAATTTTAAATTCAAGAGTAATTAATTCGACATGATCGAAGAAAAACGAAAGTACAATGTAACGATTTGAAGTCCGAGTTTTGAACTAAACTAATTTCCACTAACCACCCGGTAATTATAAATTCCAAATGATTATGAACACAATCACTGAAGTTAATTAACCGAGTTTCTGGTTACGTGAAAGTGCACAATAATCAAAGTTCTATCCAAAGTACATAACTGATTCAAAATTTATCCGGTTTCGAAGGACCAATGTTTACACGCGTCACCATGCTAATATTTAAGAAAAAGTTCATTTGATTAATTTGTTTATTTAACAAATTAAATATTACTGTAAACAAATCTATGGCTAAAATGAGTGGTTAACCAAGATAGAAAAGCGTTAATTTGTTCGAGGGTATAGTTCAAGACTGTCCGCTGATTAGCAGGCAAGGGAGCATGTTAGATTCTGATGTTGCCAGAGATGAAATCTATGTACATTTCAAAATTTTGAAAAATGGCAACCTCGGAATTTGTCCTGAGGTGATTCATCAATCAGGCCGAGTAATAGTTCAATACTGATGTTAAAACGTCGATTCTTGTTTTACCCTGCTTAATGAAAGACCAAGTTGAAAGGTTGTGAGATTTTGGGCACTTTGTCTCAGTCGTTCAAACATTCAAAAGTTTCAATTCGGAAAAATTATACAGCAGTAACTATTCACTCAAAAACAGAAAATTTTTAAAAATTTTACAAAATTTCAAAATATTTCAAAGGTTTTAACATTTCATGCAGTTTTAAATAATTTCCTAGAATTGCGGAAGATTTGGAAGGATTTCAAAGGACCTATTAGGTTTTAGTATATTTCAAAAGATTCAAAGGGATTTTTAAGACAGATTTCCAAGGATTTTAGTTATTTTAAGGTATTTTGAAGGATTTTAAATATTTTAGGATAATTTCAAAAATTCCAGGGAATTTTTAAGAGACTAAAAAAAGGGAATCTCCAAGTATTTTATTGATTTGAAGAGGTTTTCAAGTATTTCAAGCTTTGCCAAAAATTGTAGGATATTTGAGAAGATTCCTATATTTCAAAAGTTTTCCAAGGATTTTTAAAATTTTAAGGAATTTTAAATATTTTAGGGCATTTTAAAATATTTCAGAGAATTTCCAAAAACTTAACAAATTTTCAAAATATTTCAAAGGATTTAACAACATTTCATGCGATTTAAAAGAATTTCCTAGAATTCCGGAAGATTTGGAAGGATTTTACAGGACCTATAAGGTTTTAGTATATT